>LPNX011021005.1:673950-739812 GCA_001517045.1 Pseudotsuga menziesii | reverse complement strand
AGGTCTGGAAATATGACAAAGTTCAGAAGAAATATTTCTCAACCAGGGAAAGTATGCGGTAGAGATATTGAAGAGATTAAATATGTTGGAATGCAAAGCGATGGCCACACCCATGGACTCCAACCTGAAGCTGTTAGATGATGACTCATCAGAGTTAGTAGATGCAACTCATTACAGACAGATCATTGGGTCATTGATGTACTTAACAAATATCAGACCAGACATTTGTTTTGTTGTGAACATCTTAAGTCAATATCTTGTTCAACCAAGATGGGTTCACCTAGTAGCTGCAAAACATGTGATGAGATATCTGAAAGGGACTATAGACCTTGGTGTATACTATGATGGTAGCCATGACTATAGATTGTATGGCTATATAGATGCATATTGGGTTGGAAGTATCTCAAACAGGAAAAGAACATTAGGTAGATGCTTTTGTTTGGGGTCTGCTATGAGTTCATGGTTTATCAGGAAACAATCCAGTGTTTCTCTTAGAACAACAAAAGCATAATACATAGCAGATTTCTCTGCTAAGTTGTGAAGCCATATGGATTCAGAAGCTGATATCAAGTCTCCTTGACCTGAAGATGGATACTACATTGATTCTATGTGATAACGAGAGTTGTGATAACAGAGAACCCTGTGTTCCGTCGTAACACATAGAAATCCGATATTTCTACATACAAGATAAAGATGCAGATGATGATGTTTTAGTATTCCCATACTGAAGATATAGATGATGCTTTCAGTATTCACATACTGGAGATACAGATGGTGATAGTTTAGTATTCACATACTGAAAATGTAGATGATGATGGTTTAGATGGTGATGTGCTGATGAAGCCTTTGTCTCGAGTAAAGTTCGAACACTTTTGAGACAAGCTTGGTGTTGTTAGGAAAGACCTTCCTCGATAGGGGGAGTAGTGATGTTGAAATGGGATTGTATCATCCCTGGGCACTTGCCCTAAAGTGATCTGGAGACCTCGGTCTTCAAGAATGAAGAGGGATTGTATCATCCTGGGACATATGTTCAGAACGGATCCGGTGAATTTCGGTCATCGAGAATGTGGCAGGATTGTATCATCCTTGAACTTCAGTTCAAAATGGATCCGGTGAACTTCGGTCATCGAGAATGTGGCAGGATTGTATCATCCTTGGACTTCGGTTCAGAACGGATCCTGTGAACTTCGGTCATCGAGAATGTAGCAGGATTGTATCATCCTTGAACTTCGGTTCAAAACGGATCTGGTGAACTTCGGTCATCGAGAAGGTGGCAGGATTGTATCATCCTTGGACTTCGGTTCAGAATGAATCCGGTGAACTTCGGTCATTGAGAAGGTGGCAGGATTGTATCATCCTTGGACTTCGATTCAGAACGGATCCGGTGAACTTCGGTCATCGAGAAGGTGGCAGGATTGTATCATCCTTGAACTTTGGTTCAGAACGGATCCGATGAATTTCGGTCATCGACAAGGTAGTAGGATTGTATCATCCTTGAACCTTGGTTCATAATAGATCCGGTGACTTCGGTACTCGAGAACGTGTGTTGATCCCGTAATTCCAATAGGAAGGATTGTCTGAGTTCCACAACTGTGTTGATCCCGTAATTCCGAAAGGAAGGATCGTTAGTAACTCTGTAAAGACCTAAATCCTGTAATTCCGAAAGGAAGGATCGTTAGTAGCTCCGTAAAGACTTGATCCCGTAATTCCAACAAGAAGGATTGTCTGAGTTCCACAGACGTGTTGATCCCGTAATTCCAATAGGAAGGATTGTCTGAGTTCCACAAATGTGTTGATCCCGTAATTCCGAAAGGAAGGATCGTTAGCAACTCCGTAAAGACCTAAATCCCGTAATTCCGAAAGGAAGGATCGTTAGTAGCTCCGTAAAGACTTGATCCCGTAATTCCGAAAGGAAGGATCGTCTGAGCTCCACAAATGTGTTGATCCCGTAATTCCAAAAGAAAGGATCGTTAGTAACTCCGTAAAGACCTAAATCCCGTAATTTCGACTGGAAGGATCGTCTGAGTACCACAGACATGTTGATCCTGTAATTCTAAAAGGAAGGATGATGTTGATGTTTTGATGATGTTGATGTTTTGATGATAATGATTTTATGATGATGATGATGTACTGATCGAAAGATCAGAGTGTGATGATGATGATACTTTGATGTTTTGATGATGTTGATGTTTTTATGATGATGATGATGTACTGATCAAAATATCAGAGTATGATGATGATGTACTGATCGAACGATCAAGAGTATGATGATGATGATGTACTGATCGAAAGATCAGAGTGTGACGATGATGATGATCAGTATGTGATGATGACGACATACTGATCAAAAGATCAGAATATGATGATGATGATTCTGTTCGAGAGTTGAAGTATGATGATGGTGCTGATCACGATGTTACTAATCAGAATGTGATGATGTCGCTGATCGAAAGGTCAAAATGCTGAAGATGTCTTTGTTGATTGAAAGATCAAAGTGCTGAAGATATTGCTGATCAAAATGCTGAAGATATTGGTGATGATCAAAAGGTCAAAGTGCTGAAGATGTTGCTGCTGATCGAAAGGTCAAAGTGTTGAAGATGTTGCTGATCGAAAGGTCAAAGTGTCGAAGATGTTGCTGATCGAAAGGTCAAAGTGCTGAAGATGTTGCTGCTGATCGAAAGGTCCAAGTGTTGAAGATGTTGCTGATCGAAATATCAAAGTGTTGAAGATGTTGCTGATCAAGAGGTCAAAAGATGCTGATGTTGATTAAAGAGTTGCTGTCGTCAAATATTGAAGACGAAGACTATATGATGTTGAAAAGCTTCCAATGATTTATAGATGTGTTACCCTGATGATGTTGATGATGTCCTCTCCTACTATTGTTGTTGTTGATGTTGTTGTAGAATACCCTTCTCATTAAGGGGGAGTGTTGAAATATTGTAACTTCGAAGGATATTCTATATGTATCTTTTGTGGTCCCCAATGGTCCTACCGGGAGAACCACTTGTATTATCTTGTACCTCGATGCTTCTAATCGGAAGAACTAATAAGAGTCATGAGGTTGTCTCCTCTATTTGTAAAGGTGGGTCATTAGCACCCCAGTGTGGTTACTTGAGCCTACATGTGTAACTCGAGCCTACATGTTGGATGAGTTAATTCAAGTGAACGGATGAATATAAATAGAGGTATGATGTTCCTCATTTGAGACACACACACTCTCACTTGTGTAGCGCATTAGTGGAGAAGAGAAGTAGCTGGAGAAGGAGGAGGATTAAGCTTTGATCTCCTTGTTGGTTTTATCTTTTATCTTTTGGGGCATCTATATTGAGGAAGCTTTTGCTGGGTTTTTCCCTTTAGGGTTTTCCCAGGATAAATCTTTGTGTTCTCCTTTTGTATGGTTGTGCTTGTCTATCTTTCAGTGATCCTGTTTATATGCTTTTGTTATGAAATCGAAATGAATTACTAATGATCTAGCTTAGCATATGAAAATTTAACACCTATTCCTTGTCAAATCTAGCCTCATTGCAGGATTAGTACTAATCGGTAGGAGTGAGCAAGGTTACAAAAAGATTGCTACATCATTGCGGGGCCACGTCAGGCTACATCCTTACTGGTGTAGTGTTGGACATCCCCCCGTGACTCCATTCAACCCACATTTTCAAATCTGTCATCACACTTAGTGAGTCTGGACATATTCCCTGTACCTTCGTGGTATATCAGGAATCCCCCTCCCTCGTAATCCATTCATTAATTCATAAACTTAAAATCGACCAAGAACAATTGCAATACATTCAACACTCCATTTTAGACTCCATTTTCAGCATTGGTTTACATCATACAATCATTTTGCTTAAAGTGAATCTTATGTGGATGGATTAATTTGTATTTCATGTTGTTGTCTTAAATTTTAATCACTATTGCAATCTTTTGCGTCACTTTCATAAAAAATCCTAAACAACTTACTCAATCATAAACTACAATCTAAAACTTAATCAACTTTAGTAACTCATAGGGTCTACCCCCCTTGGCTTCGTTATGAGTTTTCCTAAACGGAGGAGTCAAGATCAAGTGACAGTACTTGACTTGAGACTTGCCCCCAAGGACTCACTTAATGGCTTGAATATTTCTGCCACACCAACCTAATCCCCCCAAGTGCGTGAAAGAAGGCAACAAGAGCTAACTCAAATCTGCCTTTCAATGGTAAAATCACCGGGGTCCCACACTATCTTGTAACGTGTGAAACAACCTCTACCCATTGGTCTAGTCTGCTAAGTGCTAACACAAGACTCCATCTGACTGCTCTTGATGAACCAAGCAATCATAAGCTATACAAACCAGTGTTACAAATATTGTTGATATCTTGGCAACATCGCGAGATATCATGATGTTTTCCTTCAGCTGACAATATCGGCAAACATTGCCCGATATTTAAACAATTTTAACCGCAAAAAATCGTGAAAATATCGCGATGTGGAGGGAGATATTGCTAGTCGATACCTCAACATCGTCTGTTCGCCCGCGTTGACATCAAAACCCAAACAAACACGTTTTATGAGCAAAGTGGCTCTGCACAAGAAAATATGGGCTAGATGGAGTCATGGGGGGGTGTTCAACACTACACCAAGGATGCAGCGTAATGAGACCCCATAGTCACTTTCTAGTTGTTCTCACTTTCCTTGAAGAATTTGCCCACTTTCTTCAGGTTTGTTACTGCAGATTTTCGTAATGTTTGAGGGTTGTAGATTTTATTAATGTGAATTGATTAATTAGATGTGAAGGATTAATGAATGCACGATACCGCTTTTGATATCCCCAAGTGTCAGACTAAGCTGCGAGGGGTAGAGCATACACAGTAAAGGAAAATGTTTGTTTCGATTTAGTGAATAATGAACAACAAATGTACTAATCTATATAGCCAGTTAAGGACGGATTGTGTGCTTGTGATTTATTCTAACCAATACATAAGTTATGCATCTAAGGAAACTATAGTCAGGAATCTCTTTTAGGACAGCCTTACTCGGGAGGTCAAGACTGGGTTAGATCTACAAATATATATATATAAAACTAAAGATTCTAACGAATGCAAAACTAATCTAAAACTTTTAACAGAAAGAAGGAAAGAAAAATCCAATCACATCAAAGGACGATATAGATTTTCCCCAAATGGGGGAAGAGGGCTGTGGGAACCATTATCCCACTTGCTCTTTTTATTAATTTATTTACATTATCGTTTTTGGAGGAATAATTTTTGTATTTTGGAAATTGGGATCAAATAGTTTACAATTGTTTTTAGAAGAATGTGTAAAGAAGAAATGGGAGAGAAAGAGAGGGGGTTGGAAGGAGCTTTTTTGATGGTTCAAATCTTTGCAAGAGTTTCCAAATCTCCTCTTTCCTAAAAGATAAAAATAAAAACGAGTAAACAAAAAACTCAAGAAAAAGTTTGTATGGTAGCTAAAAAGTGCATAAAAATTTACAATCTAGTACTTGCAAATGATAGGAATAATATACTACTTAAAGTACTAAAGCTAAAGGCTAGATCTAAGTTTTTGATTAAGTAAACTTGGAAAATTTTCTTAGATCTATATAACAAGAGATAAAATGATAAACTTTAAATCTTAGACCTGTTATCACATATATAGTAGTCGGGCTACGATATTCTATTTTTTAGATTCAGTACATTTTTTCAGCCACATCTCCTACATATGAGATGTTGAGATGAGCAGTTTTGATGGATCATGATGTTACTAGTGGACTATAGTACTCTCCCATGCCAGGACTGAGTTTCAGGACACTTAGATTTGAGGACTGATGTAGTCATTTAGTTATTTGCAGAGCAGTTTGTGATGCCCAGATTTGTATCAGTATTTTCTCATTGGACAGATGATGGTTCAGATGGATTATTTGCATGGTTATGACTTAGCTTATATATTGTGTTATGGTTATCATTGCTCTTATACTCATTTTTGTGACATGTATTAGCATTTAGTGTCATGATCTAGTGGTCATATAAATATGTGGACTTGGATGTATCTATATTATGTATTGATGTCCCTACTCAGACTTGGAAGTTCTTGATCCATACTCATTGGTTTTACCCTCCTTAGGGAGAATAGAGGTAGTCATTCCCACCATTTTTTGGCTTGCTAGTGTTGGCTTCATCTTTCGTTGTCTCCACCCATCCATTACCTTGCAGTTAGGTTTCAACCCAACCTACTGCTTGACTTGTGGCATGGAGGACCTTTCCCCGCTAGAGCCTTTGTTGGACAAACCTCCCTATTTTTTTGTGCCTCGGCTCTGAGTTACCTAGGACGTGTTTGCTTACCTGAAACAAGTAGCGCTGCCATCAATACAATGTATCTGGAAATGAAATGAATATGTTGCAAAAAGCCCATTCATGAAAAGTAGTGTTTTTCAACATACATGAATGAAAGGCTAGCCTAATGAAATTGGCTCTGAAAAATATTGTAATGAAATATCTTAAACATTCATGAAAAGTAGTGTTTTTCAACATACGTGGATGCAAAGCCTAAAATAATAAAAGTCCGCATATAAAAAATGCGTGTACCAAGGCTATGGAAAATCAAAGGCCCAAATAGGAATGGTTCCTAAAAGTTCTATCTATGATTGTTGGCCTTACTTGTATTGAGTTGGATTGTGAGCCTTTGTCAAGGTGAGTAAACACCTCTAGAGTAGTTCACCCATTTGTGAGGCACTGCCATCCCCTTTGTTATTGTTTGTTTGGCATATGGCTAGAGTGTGTATTCCCTTTCCATATCCAAAGTGTCACAATGTTGAATTGGTGGTCATCATTTGTCTTAGCCTTCACCCTTCACTAGCAAATTGACTACAACTATGAAGTGAGTATAGTCTTGAAAGTCTGGTCTAAATAATAATAAATAAAACCCTATATATGTATTTGGTTGATGTATCGCCAATGAGGTGATTGCTATTTGTTATGATTGTTACTTGAATGATTTGTAAAGCATGTCTTAGCCTCTTAACACTTGCAGCAGATGGATGACAGCTTGAGTTATATTATTGGTATCTGGTCATTTACAGGTGATTATTTTGTCTATTGGATATTGCAGATGACTAGGCAGAGACCTGGAATGGGTATGAGTATATACCTTAGATGGATTTGGACTCTTTGAGTCCAGTGAGCCAGCTTGTCAGTTCTGGACATTTACAAGATCATTAGGCTCATTTTACTCTTCTGGTGCAGTTTTGCTTCACTGGAAGTCATGTCTGAGCAGGGAGATGATCTCATTGGATCTCCTAGGGCGATGTATGGGGCATAGGGGGTCCAACCACTTGATTGTACCATATTACCTCCCTCCTAGAGAGCTTGGTGGGCTCAGTTGGACAACACAGACACCCTAGGAGGTTGTTTTGGCAGGTTCACGTTTCTTGAGGCAGATTAAAAAATGATTAAATGGCTACTAAAGAATTCGATTTGGGCTACCGAGGTAAGGAAATGGCATGGGATGAGTCATGATGATGAGAGTGATGTCCTCTGCACCTTGTCTAGCAGTTGCAGCACCTGATTGGGCCCACATCTATTTTTTTGGGCATTTTATATTATTTTCTGGAGCTTTTGGGAGGCTCACGATTTCCTTGAGGCACAATTTCACAGTTTAAAAAATATATTATTTTTATTGTGCCATGGGGACACCCAGAGGGAGTTAGTTAACACTCCATGGACCCACCATGTGCTTCATTTATTTCTTGTTGAGTGAGGTACCCTCTCTTTGGGTAATTTAGTCCACTTTTATATTATATTGTTATATTGATCCATGTATTGTATGTTGAGCTCATCTCACCCATTGATTAAACATTTGTATCTTTTAATCTTAGCCACTCATTTGAATAGTGGTTAGGATTTTGGTTCTCTCGTTCCTATTTAAAGAAGAGAGCTTCTCATTTGTAAGGGGTCCTTGGCTCTTGGATCTGAATAATAGAAAAACTTTTCTTGTGGAAATTCTTGGATTCTTTTGCATCTGGTGTTCTTAGATGGTGATTGGAAAGTCTTTTGCTTCCTAGCATTCGAGAAATTGTTGCAAGATCTATATTTTTTGGGAATCTTTGTCCATTCTACAGGAGGGCGACTTCAGCTTGGGTGTTTTTGCAGGGGGACCTCAACTCGCGTGAATTGTCTTCATTTTTTATCAGGGGGTTTTCATTAGTGTCATTGCGATCTATGATTTCTTCTTGCTATTTTTCTGTAGCATTTAGCTTTTTTCTCATGTGGCAACAAATCTGATATGGTTGACGTTTGTTGTGCGGGAGAGAGGGCGCATTGACTCCTTGGGGCAAAACGTTGGACATAGAACTTGCTCAAAGCTTCTCAAATTGATCGGGATAGTAGGGATCATCATCATCAAGGCATCTACAAGATTTTCCAGGTAAGATCTATAGGTTAGTCCTTTTCTTCCAGATCTCAATCCATTGACATCTGCTTTTCTTCATTTTACTGAAAATTCCATAATAATAAAAAACCAAAAAATATATTAGACCGCTTGATCTCTGGACAAACCACTGCTGGGTTTTGTAGATCAGGTCTTCCCCTCACCATATCACCCTCAATGTTGATCTAAAAGTGACTGGTTTTCCCTAGATCTAAGAAACTGTCCTCCCAAACCCTAACGCTCCTCACCATTTTTTTGACTTTTTTTGAGATCTGATTTTTCCGGCAAAATACCAACGTGGGTTTGTAGATCGGATCATCATCTCATCAAATCTCCTTCAACGCTGAGCTAGAAGTGTCCTGGTTGCCCTAGATCTGAGAAACTGACCTCCCAAACCCTAGCGCTAGCCATCCTGCTATTGCTTTTTCTTATGATCTAGTTTTTCCGGCCAAATACCTTTTTGGGTTTGTAGATCGGGCTATTTCCCAGGTGGGTTTCCCCCAACGATGGACAAATCGTGACTCCATTGCCCTGGATCTGACAGGCAGTGATCTCGAATCCTAGCGCTACCCCCCTTTTGACCTCCTTTTTCTGTAATCCGATTTTTCTTGGTGACTCAAGTACTTTGACTCTGTCATATCTTTCATCAAGTCTATCCATCGGTACTAGATAGCCCCAACCCTGTCCTCCCTACATTGGTCATGTTTCCCAAGGTAGCGGATATCCTCATCTGTTGCTAGTACCTCAACCCCAGATCTAGTATTTACCTTATAGGTCACCTGTGTCCCAACTTGGATCGAAACTCATACTTTCTAAACCCTGATCCAAAGCCTTGGCTCACCTCGTGACATCATCCATAGATCTAGGGTTTCCACTACCTTACACCTTATGTACCTCAAGTCCATTTGATTTGATCTGGTGTCTAGGTTGGATCTCTCCTGTCGAGAGTAGATCTGGGTCTCCCCCTTTGTTGTCTTGGGCTTAGATAACATAAAGTGAAGGCTACCTCGATTGGCGTGACAACCATCCATTTGGGAGTCTAGGCAGTCTTGGTTCCACCTCCTTAGTTGCTTGTCCCTCTACCATCCATCCTGGATCCACCTCACATAGGCAACCACAAGGTTGGTGATAACAAGACCTACTTGTTATGAAGCAAAAAAAGTAACTGGAAATAAATAGTTTAAAGCTTTGAGGATGAAGAAGGAAGATCTCAAGCCCAAGCTTGAACAAATTTGAGAAAGAAGAGAGCCCGTGGAACAAGAAATGTTAGATTCATAAAAATATAGTGAAGAAAGATAAGATGAAACCGAGCTCCGATATCTACTTCACGTTTGGTGATCTGCAAAGCTACAAAACCTTTAAGCAAGTGATTAGATCTAGTATGGTAAATTAAACAAGAACAAAAACGCACAAGTATAACCGACTACAAAATACAACTCTTAGATCTTATATAACTACACATAAGTAAGCAAATTGAACCTTCAAATGCCTACGCTATGGATTATAATATAATATTCTAAGGTAGATAATAAAACTTACATAAACAATAACGAAGCTACATAGATATCACCTCAATTATAAGCCAAACATTCGCCATGAAAATCTATCTCGATTATAAGCGCATGCTCAGCTAAGTGGTGTATTTCGGTAGCGAAATCTATATGCCCTAGTTCATCATCAGGTTGGATCATCCAGGTTCAGCACTAGTTCATCATCAGGTTACATTCAGTAGTTATTCCGGGAGGTTGATTATTCATCCAGCCAAAGGGTTTCACCGTCACACCGTGTCACCGTGATTAGAGACAAAGCAATTCGTTTTCCTTCCTACAGGGTTCAGAACTTCCGCATGTTGCTTCCATCATCATCAGAGGGGTATTATAACCCTAGTGCACATCATCCGGGCTTCCAGCAGCAGCTTATTTATTATTCTGGAGCTTATAAGTTTGAGAGGAGGGCGCATTCACCTGTGGAGGACGATTTGGTGTATCTCCTTATTCCTCCGGCAAAATCCTTGCATGTTGGGACCAGTCTCTTCACCATCATCTGATCTATATACTGGTATGTATATGCATTGATTTCTCCTATTTTATAGCATCTCAGTATTTTTCTAGGGCACATATTTGCATGCAACTGTATGCATGCAAAGTTCAGGGTTTGCTTTCCTATTTGATTAAGGAGTAAGTCTATTAGCCATCTACAGTATACACATAAACAGGAAAATATCAGTTTGGGATATTACAGTGGTATCAGAGCTATTTTCCTAGCCAGCTGTGGGCATGCAAAAATTATAAATGAATCCAGGAGACCCATACAATATTACTCATAGGAGACAGAGGTATAGAGACAGAGAAGAGGAGTTAGAGGACATAGATTTGGGGAACAAAGAGTATTAGTTTGAAAAAGGCAAAGAAACAATGGCCTATGATGATAAAATAGCTTTTAATAGTCTCATATCAGCCATAAAAGAACTCACCACTGGGCACAAAGAAATGATGAGCACCTTCAGGCAAATGACTGAGAAGAATGGACCCACCCCACACAGTCCCTTATTTCCCAACAGTGATAGGGTATCCACCAGCAGTAGTAGGGAGCACTTACATACCAACATGCAGAGCCATCCCCATATATACAAGCCTTTCCGACCTACCATGCCACAATTCTTAGATAGTCCAACTGCAGTGCCTTTAGCACAAGCAGAACCAGAAGAACCCATGAGTGCCTATCTGAGAGAATATAGGGCTTTAGGAGAGGACTTCCATTCAGCCATGACCTTCACTGATTTCTTCCACTTTAAACGTAAGAACAAACCCAAAGCTTACAATAGGCCATTCACCTAGAACTATGACTTACAGTGCACCGTAGGGAAACTGACTATCCCTACCTTTAAGGGCACCCGGGGTGGCCCAGCTAGGAATTGGGTGCAGAAGTTGGATACATAATTCCAGCTCAACCCCATGATTGAGACAGATGCCATTAAATTGGCTACTTTGCATTTGGACGGAGAAGCACATGAGTGGTGGTACCACGGGTTAGTGACACTGGGTCACAACACCATCACCTCATACACAGATTTTACATAGAGGCTCATTGAGCGGTTTGATCGGAAGGATCCAGAGGTACACTTTAGGGAGCTGGCACAGCTCAAGCAAACAGGGAGTGCAGATGCTTTTATTTCTGAGTTTCAGAGGATAGCAGTCATGGTCATAGATATATCAGAGAGCAGGTTGATTATGTTGTTCACTGAGGCTCTCACTGAACCCTTACGGGGATGGGTCAAGTCTTATAGGCCCACCACCCTAGCACATGCCATCAGATGGACTAGAGACTTGCAGGATGCAATGCCCAAAAATAGCTTTCCTCCCAGGACCAATGTTCCTATTAAAGATAAAGAAAGGAAACCATGGCCCAAGAAAGAATGGATGGACAATGATACTCGACAAGACCTTAGAAGAAAAAAGTTATGTTTCACTTGCCAGGAACCATGGATACCAAGTCACAGATGTTCAGGAAAAGGAAAGGCCTACTACATAGAGGCTTATTCCGACAGTGAGGAGGATGAGGATTACTAGGATCAGGAGCAGGGAGAGACAACAGAGATAGTTGCTGAGGGACAGGCCTCAGGAGGTACCATTGCTACCATGACAGGGGTTCCTAGATTCCACTCTTCGGATCAGAGGTACCATATAGGGCCACAGAGTAGGAGTACTGATAGATGGTGGGGCATCCCACAACTTTATTGATGCTGCATGGGTTAAAAAGAGAGACATCCAAACTGAGAGCTTTGATGGGTTTTCAGTAGCAGCAACAGGTCACACCATGGAGTGTAGTCAGAGGATTCCTAAATTAAAGGTAACGCTTGGGAATTATACAGTGATAGAGACATTCTATGTGGTAGATGTACCTGACATGAATGTGGTACTAGGAGTTCAGTGGTTGTATTCCATAGGGAATTATTCCACAAATTACTAGACCATGGAGATGGAGTTTATAGGAGCAGAAGGACAGAAGGTGGTATTGAGAGGGATGAATACTTATCCTCCCACAGCAGTGACATCACACAGGATGGAGGCAGTACTCCGGCAGGGAGATATTGAGTGGGTTGTAGAGTGTATGGTTACCTTCAGGAAACCACCAGATGAGGCCACACTACATCCAGCAGATATAGAGGCCTTACTACAGAAGCACAAGGTAGTATTCGGAGACCTTTCAGCAGGTCGACCTCAAGATAGGGGATTTGAGCACATTATTGAGTTAGAGGAGGGGACCCAAGCAGTTATCACCACTCCTTACAGACATCCCAAGAGGTATAAAGATGAGATCGAGAGTACAATCAAGGAACTACTCAAGCCGGGATACATCAAACCTAGCTCCAGTCCCTTTGCATCTTCAGTAGTGCTAGTGAAGAAAAAGGATGGAACCTTACGCATGTGCATTGATTACAGGGCCCTCAATAAGAATACCATAAAGAACAGGTATCCCATCCCTAGGATTGATGAGTTAATGGATGAACTATAGGGGGCAAAGTACTTTTCCAAAATTGATCTCTGCGCAGGGTACCATCAGATTCGGGTCAGGGAACAGGATGTCCCAAAGACCACTTTCCATTGCCACTACGGACATTATGAGTTTCTAGTGATGCCATTTGGGCTCACTAATGCACCAACTACTTTCCAATCATGCATGAAGCATATCTTCAGGACACAGTTGCGTAAATATATTCTGGTATTCTTCGACCGTAAATATATTTTGGTATTCTTCGACGACATATTGATATACAGTCGGACTTGGGAAGAACATTTGAGACATCTTGATGAAGTACTTGGTATTCTACAGGAGCAGTCCCTATATGCCAAAATGTCCAAGTGTGAGTTCAGCATGAAGGAGATGTTGTACTTAGGACATGTGATAGGGGTCAACAGGGTCCAGGTGCACTTAGAGAAGATTCGGGCAATTTTGGATTGGCCTACACCTAAAAATGTGACAGAACTGAGGGGCTTTTTGGGCCTTTGCACCTACTACAAGAGGTATGTCAACGGATTCTCACAGATGACCACACCCCTCACAGATCTTACCAAGAAGGGAGCATTTAGTTGGTCGGAAGCAGCACAACAAACATTCGAGAAAATGAAGGAGGTAATGAGTTCATGCCCAGTATTAGCTTTGCCAGACTTTTCTCAATCCTTTGTGTTAGAATGTGATGCTTCAGGAGAGGGAATTGGGGCAGTTTTGATGCAGAACAACCACCCCATTGCATTTGAGAGCAGGAAGCTCGAAGACTATGAGCGCCACTATTCGATATATGACAAAGAGATGTTAGCTATCCTTCATGCGTTAACCAAGTTCAAGCAGTACTTAGTAGGTGCCAGGTTTAAGGTTAAGACAGATCACAACAACTTGAAATACTTCCTAGAGCAGAAAGAGCTAAACGAGAGACAACAGAAATGGGTAAGTAAAATTCAGGATTATGACTTCGAGATTGAGTACGTAAAGGGGAAGAGCAATGTAGTGGCCGATGCACTTTCTAGACGACCAGCTATTTTATCCCTTATGAGCATCTCATCAGATTGGAGGTCTCATCTTTTGGTTGAGTACTCCAAAGATAAGTTTGCTTGCAAGCTATTGGATGGACAGATTCAGGATGATAGGTATAAGGTCATTGATGATATCATATACTACAAAAACAGAATCTTCTTGGTTCCATAGTCTCCCCTCAAGAAGAAAATCTTACAGGCATCACACGATTCACCATTAGCAGGGCATTAGGGGTTTCTCAAGACCTACAGACAGAGTAAAGAAAGGTTCTCATGGAAGGGCCTCAAGAAAGATGTGATACAACATGTGAGGGAGTGCAGCTTGTGCCAACAAAACAAAATAGAGCACATCCACCCAGCTGGTTTACTACATCCCTTACCTATTCCCGAGCAGAAATGGGAGAGCATTGCTATGGACTTCATTACTGGGTTGTCCAAGGTCCAAGGCAGAGACTGCTTGTACGTAGTAGTGGACAGATTGACTAAGTTTGCTCACTTCTTTGCCATATCATCAGATTATTCAGCAGCATAGGTAGCAGAACTATTTTTCAGAGATGTATTTAGACTCCATGGGTTACCCAAGACCATTGTCAGTGACAGGGACAGCAAATTCATAGGAGCCTTTTGGCAAGAGCTTTTCCGGTTAGTGGGGACCGAGTTAGCCATGAGCACAAGTTATCATCCGCAGAGTGATGGGCAGACAGAGATTGTTAATAAATGGCTTGAGGGATACTTGAGAAATTACATATCAAGTCAGCAGAGGATATGGATCAAATGGTTACACTTGGGTGAACATTGTTACAACACCACCTACCATATGAACATTAGGATGACCCCTTTCCGAGCCCTGTATGGGTATGATGCTTCCACTTTTGCAGACTGGATATTTGGCAATACCAGGGCCCCCAAGGCCAAGGAGTGGATTCAGGAGGGTCAAGATATCCTCAAGATACTCGGGGAGAACATACAGGCTGCTCAGAATCAACAGAAGATGTATGCAGACAGGCATAGAGTTGAGCGCAGTTTTGAGGTGGGAAACTTAGTTTATTTACGCCTCTAGCCTTACCGACAGTCATCTCTTAAAAAGAAAGGAGCTGAAAAACTCCAACCTCGTTTCTATGGTCCATACAAGATAATTTGGAAGGTTAGAGAGGTAGCATATGAGCTAGAACTACCCCCCAGAGAGCAAGATTCACAACATATTTCATGTCTCCAATCTCAAGAAGGTGGTTGGTCAACAGATTGTTACATCTTCCGAGCTGCCTCCCCTTGATGACGAGGGGCAATTGGTTCTGATTCCAGAGCACATCCTAGAGGTGCGAGAGCGGAAACTAAGGAATATAATCATCAGAGATTACTTGGTTCAGTGGAAGGATCTGCCTATAGAGGAGGCTACTTGGGAGGCAGAAAAGGTATTATAGCACCCAACTTTACAGTTTCTTGAGGACAAGCAAATTCAAGCGGGGAGGACTGTAATGTCCTCTTCTACTTAGGCATTGAGGACCAACCTGCTAACCTATGTGATTCCTATAGGTTTGAGCGGGTACTGACAAGGAATTAGTCGAAGATTGATGCCATATATAGAAGATCTAGGGCATCAATATTATATCACCATTGGGTCGAAGAGGGCCACTAGAGCCAAAGGCCACCTGCATGCATGACATCCGGGCATTATTTAATGCATGCACCCGATTAAGTCTCCATGCACATGCATGCAAGTCAACTACAAATTAGAAGATAAAGTGACCTAATTAGGTCAAGAGTTAGGGTTTTCGCAGTTGAGAGTTATGAAAGAAAGATAAAGTGAATGGAGAAGTGATAATTGATTTGTGGAGTCGAATTGGAGAGCTCGGCGAGCTAAGTTGGGGTTGAGCGCATGCTTAGCTAACTGGTGTATTTCGGCATCGAAATCTATCTGCCCTAGTTCATCATCAGGTTGGATCATCTAGGTTCAGCACTAGTTCATCATCAGGTTACATTCAGCAGTTATTTCGGGAGGTTGATTATTCATCCAGCCAGAGGGTTTCACCGTCACACCGTGTCATCGTGATTAGAGACAAAGCAATTCGTTTTCCTACCTACAGGGTTCAGAACTTCCGCATGCTGCTTCCATCATCATCAGAGGGGTATTATAACCCTAGTGCACATCATTCGGGCTTCCAGCAGCAGCTTATTTATTATTCTGGAGCTTATATAGTTTGAGAGGAGGGCGCATTCACCTGTGGAGGACGATTTGGTGTATCTCCTTATTCCTTCGGCAGAATCCTTGCATGTTGGGACCAGTCTCTTCACCATCAGCTGATCTATATACTGGTATGTACATGCATTGATTTCTCCTATTTTAGCATTTCAGTATTTTTCTAGGGCACATATTTGCATGCAACTGCATGCATGCAAAGTTTGGGGTTTGCTTTCCTATTTGATTAAGGAGTAAGTCTATTAACCATCTACAGTATACACATAAACAGGAAAATATCAGTTTGGGATATTACAGCTCATTGAGGTAATATTGTTCTAGTTTGTTTATGCTTGGAGTAAATTGGTAATCGATCTAGCTTGGAGGGTTTTATTAAACACATGGAGTAAATATTTGACGCTTCAATTTATTTACTGATATTTTGGCTTATTGAGATTCCAGAGTTGCATTTTTATTAAGCTATATTCATACTCCTTTTGGTTTCCATTTTTTAAATATACTAGATTTGATCCTTTTTGTGCAAGTGTGAACAAGTTTTTTGCAGGTTACGACGTTGGAGTAAGGGGAAGAGCTCAGTTGCATCGCCCTCTTCTTCAGACCTTGAGGAGTCTACATGTTCTTGTGCCCATGAATGCCATGCCTTCGAATCTCAGAAGGATTCAAGCTTGAGCAAAGCTTTCTCTCCTTCCTCTTTCAAACTCAAAATTTCTCCTTCTTCCGGTTACTTGTTAATTATGCTTAAGAAATAGATTTGCTCTTTCTTGCATAGTATTTCGATCTAGTATGCTTTAAGCATTCAGATCTAATTTGTTTCCAGAAGAACTTCATCATTCAATTAGGTTTAAAGCTAGAAATTTGTACTTACATGCAAAGAAAAAAAATTCAAAACAAAATTTTTTCAATTTTTATTTTATTTTTGCATTGTCTTTCCCATCATTTTATAACATTGTTAGCTCGCTGGTTTTTAGCAGAGCTGCGCATAAAAGTGAAATTTTGGAGTGACCAAGATCATCAAGGAGGCCTCAGAGCAAGCCAATGGACACCCACTTTGATATAGTTTCTTGATGCACCATTGTAAGCTCTTAGATCCAAGTTTATTAGACTAAGAAGCACTCCATCTTCGTCATAAAAATTGTAAAAGAATTAAACGAGAGCATATGGGTAACCAGCACCCACATCCCATTCCCCTTGGGGGGATTTGCATCTTGTGTCATTTTTCGTGAGATTGTTTTTTCTAACCCCACCACTTTACACACTCATTTCTTTTAGTGCAAGGTGTATACTTATTTCACATTTTCTGTTTAATTCAATGTTTTATTTTTTGCAAAAGTAACTTAGAGATAAAACCATTCTTCATCACCACAAATTATGCTCTCACCTCCACCCAAAGGCTTTGCCGATTAGTGGAGGTTGATTAGAAAACTGACGCATAAGTTTGGCCAACATATGTCTTGCATTAATAAGTATTTTATTTCTCTTGTTTCCTAACTTAATGCATAAAAAGAACCTAAAGACTCTTGAACTTTTCAGAAGACAAGTCAAGAGCACTCTCTATCGGAGAGCATTCTGCATTGCACTAGCATAATAGATTAGATTAGACTCTTGAATCTCACTATAAGGTAGATCAAGAGCACTCTCTGTCGAAGAGCATGGTTTGTTAATAAAATTTGCAACTTATTGTTGCGCCTCTAATAAAATAAACCAAGACTCCTTCCTCGTATGCTCTACACCGCTGCAGCTTGTCTGATCAATTGCTTGTTTTAGAAAGGGATACGAGTTACTAGATTTAATAGGAAAATCCACACAAGTCATTTTTTCGAGAACTTGGGAGGTTGCAAAGGGTAATCACTACAAAGTCAGGGGCCTACTCCAAGCAGGTTCATCCTCGCCCCGTTGGACACTTGGTATTACTGCTTTAGCACTCAGTTCGAAGGGACTTGACTTGTTGGGCCAAACCCACAATTAACCCACACCCTTAATTATTCATTTAATAATCTAAAATTTACCAACCGAGACACTACAATACTTTCACTGATACTACACTAGCAACCCACATTTGCAAGCACTCTTCATTTTGGCACTGGTCTATTCTGTTCTTTTTCTTTGCATAAGTGAATCACACAATGTGTCATTGAGTATTGTGTATCTTATTTGAATTAAAGTGTTGCTAAGGTTAAATCTTGTTTGCAGGAATTGGTAATCTTTAATTTCATCCATTTCATATTAACTCCTAGTTTTAGTCTCTTCTTTCGTAGACTAAAAACCATAGATTTTCTTCTAATAGGGACCACCCCCCTTGGCTTCGTTAGGAGTTAGCCTAAACGGAGGAGCTGGGATCAGGTGACAGCTCCTGGCTCTTTACTTGCCCCCAAGGCTACACCTTTCCCGCTTGGGAAACAGCAGTCCAAAAGATTTCTGCTGACGGTGTGCTTTCGGCAAACAACACAACCTATTCTGCTACATTGTTAAAGTGAAACCATGGTCTAACAAGTGTCTCTTTGGGGTCATGCAGGCTCCAAAAACGACAAGGGCAAGCCAGTGATACTGCTTTGGGTCTCTAGCCATCTCTGTAGGTACTCTTGCCACTGACCATCAATTGCAAAAATGGTAGGCTTGTCTGATGATGGACTAGCTCAGTTTTGGGATAAACTACTTTACATTATCATGGTAGCCTAGCTACTATGGATGTGATAACACCCACTTTTCAATTTTGAGCTAGATCAAGACTCAATGACACCAGAGACAAATTCCAAAGCAGTGTTACAAACATCGCTGATATATCGGCAAAATCGCGATATATCGCGATGTTAACTCGCTATATATCAGCAATATATCGCCCCGATATTTCCCCCAATTTTTTTGGCAATTTTTCTCGATTTTTTCACGATATTCGACGATTTTTTGGCAATATTTGCATATTTTTCATGATATTTGCCGATTTTATGGCGATATTTGCTGATATATTCGAATGTATTGTGATTTTTTGTATTTTTTGTATTTTTAAATATTTTTTATTTTTTATTTTGCCGATATATTGACGATGTTTGTCGACATTTTCGCCGATAATTCCGATAATTTCTTTTTGGACCCCTGGCGATATATTTGCCCACATGATATTTGTAACATTGTTCCAAAGTGTGACAAGTATGGCAATTGTATGGTCCCAAATAAAAAACTTAGTAAGGGATTCTTGCAACTCCACCCAAAACTAAGACTCCTAACATAAACTTCTAATCGATAATTCCACTCAACCTTCCAAAATGATCCAATAATGCAAAGATTCAATGTTGCAATGTCCAAATTTTTATATTCCTTTGCTTGTCTCCTTAAGAGCATATTGTTTGAGTCTTGTGTTTGCCTTCTGAGTATTGTTGTGTTTATTCATGTACTTGCCTTCTTTATATTATTGCATGTGTGGGTTTGTTTACAAGAAAAAGAGCAATCAGAGTGTACCAATAAATTATAAGAGACTAAAAGGCACTATGGCATGCACACATGTTCCTAAGACCCATGTATTTAGTGTCGAGCAGGTCTAGGACTCTAGACATTTTTTTTTAAGTTCTGTTCAAATACAATTCCTATGGTGGCTCCGCAAAAAACCTTATGACTCCTTAAGTCCTCAATTTTAGCAAAGTGTAAGCCCCCCTTACAATTCCTTTAACATATTTCCATACATAAGCAAAGACCCCTTATTCAATTTTGGGCAGATCTAAGACTCAAGACAATACATTTTATTATTATTAGTTAGTTTCAAGTACACTTCTCCTTGTAGCTCTGAAAAACAACTTATGACCCGTTAAGTGCTCAATTTTGGCAAAGTGCAACCCCTCCTTACAACTCTTTTTGCATATTTTGAAACTGGATTGAAGTTACAGTTCCTCTTAACAACTCAACATAACCCCTAACAAATTTGTTCAAATAACTCTTTTTTCATATTCTTTATTCAACAACAAGGTCCTTGAGATTAATGCATGCTCTGATACCAATTGATGTAAGTAACAAGGAGCAAGAAGATTGAGAATAACCAAGAAACAAGGAGATGGCAGAAAAAGGCAACAGCCAAATCAATATTGTATTCCCAAACAAAGTACATTTATAATACAATATTCAATAACCACCTTTAACAGTCCCCATAACTAATCATATGCCATCCAAGATATAACAAGGTGGTTTAGGATTTAATGATCAGAGACAAATTGCTAACAAGAGAAGCAATTATTATTCCTATTTCCTTGATTGCAGTCATGCAGTCAAATGTGTGCACTAGTAAGAAAATTTTCAGTTCTTTGTTCATTATCTCTCTTCGGAGATCCATATGGTTTTTTCATATTATTGTTTTGCTAGAAATCAATTTTCATCTTATGCTCTCTCCAGTTCAGGTCACCCATACTTACAGTGATCTGCATGAACAGCGGGGCATATTATATTGCGAGCCTGGTGTGAAAATTCTATTGTAAACAAGAAAATGGATGGAGCATCTGAAAATGGAAGAGAGTCCTGGTTTTCCAAAAAATTGAGTTTTGGACAATCTGAGAGGAAAACATACGCAAGCCAAAAAAAAATAACAGTATGGTTTGAAGTTGAAGATACAGGTTGTGGTATGAACTACTCAACCTAGAAATTGGAAGCAGATCTTTGTAATTTCCATGTAGCTGTATCAGTGCTTATTTCTTGATAAAGTTGCCATGACATCATAGCTTTTTGTTAAGGCTTAGATATGTTATTCGTTCATTCCATTTCTTTTTGACTTGGCTAAGCCTGAGCCATTTGCTTCTTCTTTGTAGGAATTGATCCTAGCAAATGGGAATCAGTTTTTGAAAGCTTTGTCCAAGCAGATCTATCAACAACTCGCACGTATGTAAGAGTCTGCATCATATAATTGAAACAAAAAAATGACACACTTCCAAAAGTTGCTGTTATGATTGAATGCAACATGCTTTCTAGTGAGATTTTGATAGCCTTGTTATAATTTGCTTTCTTCCTGACATGTAAATTGCTATTAGCATGTTTCAGTGAAGAATAAAATACTAGTCTGTAATTCTTTTCATGATGAAATTCTATGGAAATAAATTTGACAGATTGTGCAAGGCTGCAAGATATGCTATACCTGAAATATCCTTTGGTTAAAGTTGGAAGTAAAACTTTAATGTGAAAGCATTATTGCAAACAGTACATTCCAACAAAGTAAGAATCTAATACGTTTAAACTTATGTTTGGAATGCATGTGCAATATCAACCAAGAAACTTGAAGGCAATTGATATGTAAATTCTGTTCATTATATCTGCAAAACGCTTGCTAATTTCAATTGTCCTCATTTTCTCTTGATTGGACAATCAGTAATCTTGATAACTGCTCTTATGGAATCACCTGCTTTAAATAGCTTCAGTATCACAGAGATAGAAACATTTGATGAAAGGTGTTCAAATTCAAAACCATCAAAATGCAGTTGAAATGTATAACAAGTGTTACCAACTAGGTTGCATCTAGTTGGACTTTCTAGTGAGCCGCCAAAGATGAACAAACACTTGTTCAATTACAAACTTCAGAAGTCCATTCAGGCCTTTCAAGGCCCTTTTTTCACTTTTTTACCACATGTTCATACCCTACGGGTATATTGTAAAAAATTTAGCACAGTTTTTTTGTAAAGAACTTGTCTTCCTAGGACTTTGTAATATCCCAGCTGATATTATATCTTGTTTGATAATATGTTTGTGGCTTTTGTGCTTCAGGTGTGCTAGAAATATAGTAAAATTTTGCATGCAAAACAGTGCCGTGCCAAAAGGCCCTAAAATATAGCATATCTGGAGAAAAAATAGGAAATACAACTCAATTGGATTTGAGGGACATACCAATAATTATAGCTGGGATAGTTCTTCAATATAAATGAGACATGCATTCCATGCAAGAGATGTAGGCTAGAAAACGTGTTGCTGCTCCAGGAGGTTTGCCCATGCAATAAAAACGTCCCTTCTTTGAATGATGATTATTTCGTAATTGTTCCAATACTTGTCGGATGAGGCTGATACTTTCCAGAACTGGTAGTGTACCATTCCCGGATATTCAAATGGGCGCATGCAAGAGTTTTGACCTCTCTAAGACCAATAGCGAATCATTTCCTTTTGAGGGAGTGACGCCCTTGTTTCATGCCTGTGGAGTTGGTATCTCTCTCAGCTATGCATTCTACAGCCTGCAGAGCTCCCAGTATAATAGTATGGCCCTTCCAAGAAGAATGGAAGTGACATGCGGAAGAAATATTGAGTTCCTGAATCCCAGCGAATTGTTCTGGTATTTCCAGTTGTTTCCAGCAGTAAAACATGAACCTACAATAATTTATTCACCTATATGGTGGATCTTTGAATAACACTGAATACGATAAATAGCCAATGGTGGATCTAAGTAATCTACCTTGAAGTGATTAGGCAATATAGATTTCGCTTTCAAAAACACTTGTTAGCTGAAGACTTCCGTCTCGAACCCCAATTTGCTGCTGTTGCTGCTCTCGAAACCAAACTCAAAGATAATAATAATCATGGATGTCCTTTTGGTTCAACTAACCTTCTATAGCTTTTAGGGTTAGCATGTCACTTTTAGGGTTTGCACTTTACTTTTTGCATGCATGCAATTATAATTGCTTGTTGACTTAAGACTGAAGAAATAAGGCTTGCATGCTCTACATGCTTTATGATAATAACTCTGATTGCCTTCTTTACTATACTGATGACTTAATAATACTGAATAATTGTTCTAATATGCTCCCGGTATTAAATGTCCTCAGTCAATTCCCTATTTATCAGTAACGGAACATTACAGACTTGGTCATCAAGATGAGTGCTCCAAGGTGTTTTTCGCTTGTTAATTAAGCAATGATGAACAAGCGATGTATAATCTTTGAGTTTTTCACCTGCTCCTCCAAAGTTGGTGTTATCACTTGAGTTGCACTCAGTTGGACTTTCTAATTGAGCCGCCAGAGATGAACAATTACTTGTTCAATTTTCAAGTTCAGAAGTCCATGCAGGCCTTCATAGGCCCTTTTTTTTATTTTTCTTAACATGTTCATACCCCATAGGAAATTGTAATAAAATGACTTAGCATGATGACTTTATGTAAAAAGTTTGGTTTCCTAGGACTTAGTCATCAATACATTATTCCAGGGTGTTATTTCCTTGTTAATTATATATCGTTTTAAACGATAAATAATTTTCAAGTTTTTCACTCAAGCCTCAAAAGATGAAATATACACCTTGGTGGTTGGGCCTTGGGAGGATATTAAAACCTATGTGTCAATGTATATTACCATGCTAATCATTATTTTGAGTCATTATGAACATGTCCTATGTCCCCCATAAGTTTTTTTTAGTTTCAGAAAAAAAAAAGTAGTTTTCCCGTTTTTAGAGTCTTATTTTTAACAAGTCAATTGTAAAATTTCAAAAAGTCATAAAAATGGGGCTAGGAGGTTTCTTTTTCCATGGGGGTGCTCATCATCTAACTTAGTGCACCCACTTAATCCATAAACCCACTTTCCTAAGTTTTCGAGTAATTATTTATCTCCAAAATTAAATATTACTCGAAAAACCCAAAAAAATTAATTAATGAAAAAAATCAACAATTTATAAAATAAAAGAAACTTGCCAAAATCAATTTTTGTGACTTGGAAAAGTAAAATGGCAAGTACCTGAGCATTTTTGGAAGGTCAAATGTTGTCATTTCGAAGAGGATTGAGCTTTGGAAAGTTTTATCATCCAAGAGGGGCGCATTCTCCAAGAGGGATGCATCTTTTATGAGTTGGATCTCATTGTTTGGAAAGTGTTGCTTTTTCCATAGAGATGTTTCCATCATCCAAACACAAAGCTCTCAACGCCCAACTCTTTCCTCAACGCCCTGCTCTTTCCTTGAGCAACTCCGCCCCCCTCTCTTGCTTGGGTTTTCTATTTAAGCAAGAACTCGTTCCTTCATTTTCATCAAGAAGTGTGGAACCTTTGCTCGCATTTTGTTGTAATTTTTTCACCATTGATTAATAAAAGGATTTGGAGGCTCATGCAAGTGTGGTCTATGGTGTTCGGATGTATGTTGTTTTATGCAATATTGAGGTAATCTGTAGATTTTTAGCAAGCTTGTATATGTTCGGGATTGCTAGCTTTTGAAGGGAACTTTGTTATGGTAAGATAGGAAGTAATACTTTCATGATTACATTTTATTGTTATTTGTAATAGAATGCTTATGAATTTATGATTATTCTTGCTTGAATTCATATTTTTTTTAAGTATTTGTTATTGGGTAACACTAGTGTTTAATCCCCATTGCAGGTTTTGTAGAGTTTTTACAGATTGCCTAAGCTGGAGCTCTGGATGAGAATGTTAGCTCTACTTCTCCTTCAGTAGTTCTTGAAGAAAAGACTTCGTCCCACTGACAACACTTTGTGGGCATCTCCTTTCCTTTCTTTGCTTATCGTTCAAGCTTGGGGATATCTTTTCGACATAAATTTCAAGCTTCTTTTCGGTTACTAGTTCTAAGTCCATAGTTGAATCTCATTAATATATTAGAGAATATCTTACCAATCTGATTTACATATGCGCTTAACAGTTTAGATCTGATTTTAAAAAGTAATATTTTATAAGATCTAGCTTCTAACAAGTACTAATCTGGGATTTATAATTTTCTATCTTCAAAGTACTTCAAAATTTTGTTAAATTTTTTATGCTTTTAAATGATTATCTAGCATCTTTGACTCATATTTAGTTTTGCAGCAAAAGGTGATTGAGTAGAGAGGCACTTTGGCGAAATTTTGAAGATCTAAGCTATCCGGAGACCCCTCATCTTACTACTTCTTCTGTGGCCAATTTTCTAAGGCCTCAAATCTTGTAAATTTGTGTTTCCTATCCTACAAAGGAACAGGAGTATTCTTTCTTGTAATCATTGTAAAAAGGGGAAGCAAGTGGGCAGCCAAGTGCCCACACTCCATCCCCCAGGGAAGATTCACATCTTTTTCCATTTTTTTTTTGTTCAGTTTTTTAAAGTTTTTACTTTCTTTCTTTAAAATTAACAAATCCGATCGTGTTCTCAGAAACAAGAGTATCGGTATAAAGATTTTAATCAACTCATATTTAAAGTTTAAAACACTTAAAATAAACAAGGCTTCAATTCCCATATGCTCTTGTAAACACTGTAGGCCATTACTTGGATAGGTGGGACAGTCAGGAAGGGATTGGAGTGACTAGTAATTGTGTAACACTTAATTTAACCCCAAAAGTGAAAATATAACACTCAAAATTACTTTTTAGTGAGGAAATTATTCAAGTGAAGCGGGAACTACTAGAAAGTGACCGTGGGGTCTCGTTAGGCTACACCCTTGTTGGTATAGTGTTGAACACAATCCCATGACTCCATCTATCCCATACATCACTATAAGAGCCACTTCTGAGTTAATCTAGACATATTCCTCGCACCCCTCTTGTATATCTGGAATACCATTTTCTCTTTAATAATCAAATGATTACCACGTTTTTTAATAAAATTGATCAACAATTTACCCACTCCTTAATTACTCACTTAATAATTCTAAAAATGACCAATGGAGACAATTGCAATACTTCTTGAGACATCACTAGCAACCCTCTTATATGCAAGCACTCCATTAGCACTGGTCTACAACATCATCTAGTTATTTCTAGTTATTTAAAATTCATTGATGTGTTAAATGGATGTTATTTTATGCTGGTGATTTAAGTTATTTGCAAAATTATCTCAGTTTCAGTATTTGTGTTATCATCTCATAGATTAACTATTTTGCTTCCATAGATTACAACAACCTTAGATTATTTTACTAGGGACCACCCCCCTTGGCTCCACTAGGAGAGAGCCTAGATGGAGGAGTCAAGATCAAGTGACAACACTTGACTCTTGCCTGTCCCCAAGGTCGCACCCAGTGGCTTGAAGATTTCTGCCACGTGACCTGAGGTGCAAATTAGGTGGAAACAGCTAGAATGGTCGTCTTGCTAGTCAAACTTTGGGAGGTTATTACATTTCAGATTTCAATGTATATGAATGTGCTAGACATTGTTATTGAGTCATATGGACATGTGCTAGTTCCCCTTAGTTTTTTTTAATTTTCGAGAAAATAATTTTTCCTGCAATTTTAGGCCATTTTTAATGGTTTAATTAGAAAATTTGTTGAAGGCACAAAAGCTTGATTCGGAGCTGGAATTTGGCATGGGGATGGTCGTTTTCACACTTAGGGCCTCCTCTTTACCCCGAGACCCACTTTTCATATGCTTCGGGTGATTAATTTGTCACTTAGAACCATTTTTGCTAAATGGGGCATCAAAATGTCAGTTTAATGTTAACGATGCGACAAAATGGGAAAAGACAATTTATAAAAAAAAGTCAAAGGGACATGTTTTGACATGGGATCCTTATCTCTTATGGAGGACGACATCATCACTTACTAAGGGTGTCATTTTTGGATGAATTTTGGACTAGCAAATATCTCAACAATTAAATGACTCGTCATTCCTCCAAAGCTTAACGTTGTGAGCTGTGGTGGCCACGCTTTTGATTGGCGGCTTGATTAAATGGATTGGCAACTTGACTGAGTTATATGTGGCGACTATTGGAGAAGGTCGCTTACCTCATGAGAGTTGGCACCTCTTCCTTAAAGATTAGTCCAAGTTCACTCACCCTCACTCAGAGTCATGCCTTGTCCACTCTCAGTCATGGATTCACCCTCCCTTTCACATTTTGGCTATATAAGCATGCTCTCTCTCCCATTGTAAACTAGTTGGGGATTTGCGTTGGTGTCAATTTTCGTGATTTTCTTGTTTTAGTATAGTTTCTTTGTGCATATTAGTATGCTTTGATGGAAATTCTTTTTGTCATATCATTCATTCTTCAAAGTAATACAAATACTAATCCCACGACTTCCCGAGTTACCCGAAGGGGGAAAGAGATGCGTGGTAGGACTAATTAGAAAACTTTTGCTTTTGTGTTGTTCTTTGCTTTTTTTGTACAATTTACACCCCTTGCTCTCCTGATTAGGGCTTTTAACCTGAAAGAGATTCTAGGGGATTTAATAAACAAACAAACACATTGCACATAAAATCCTTAAAACTTTACCAAGGCTTTGTTGTGTATGCTTTGCATCGCGCGGTTCGACTAAACAGTTGGCTACATCAAAAGCAATGTGGGTGACTAGTTTAATTGGCTCACTTTTGAATTAACCTCCCAAGGTGAAAATCCAACGCCTCGATTTAATCTGTCGCGGGCAAAGTTCACAAAGGAAGCGGGAACAACTGGGTAGTGACCTCGGGACACCATCAGGCTACACTCTTGTTGGTGTAGTGTTGGACACGTCTCAAAGACTTTGATCCATCCCACATATTCCTTGCGTGGAACTGCATCGGATAATGGTTTTGGACACATTCCTCGTACCTTCAGGTATATTTGGAGTTCCCTTCCCCCTAATCTAATTCACTCATCTTCCACAATAAATTAAAATCGATAAAAAAAAATTGCAATACATTCAGCACTCCAACAACACTCCATTTTCAGCATTGGTCTACATCATACAATTATTTTGCTTAAAGTGAATCTTATGTGGATGGATTAATTTGTATTTCATGTTGTTGTCTTAATCACTATTGCAATCTCTTGCCTCACTTTCATAAAAACTCCTAAACAATTTACTCAATCATAAACTACCATCTAAAGCTTAATTAACCTTAGTAACTAATAGGATCTACCCCCCTTGGCGTCGATTAGGAGTTGGCCTAAACGGAGGTGTTGCCGCCTAATACACACTTTATGACACGGGAAAGTCTCCAACCCGCTTTGTGTGTCCTTGGGGGCAAGTTAGAGCTGGGGACCACTGTCACCACAGTCCACAACTCCTCCGTTTAGGCTAGATCCCAACAGAGCCAAGGGGGGTAGTCCCTACAGGAAAATAAGTTCCAGATTTATTAACTATTAGTTAAAGGGATCTTTTACTAAGATTACAAAATTACAAGACCAGTGCCTAGATTAAATGGAGTCAAAATATTACAAGTTACAAACGATAACAAATCAAGGTATCTAAGCAATGTACAGATGAATTAAATTTATCAATATAAACAAATGAACAAGATTTACAAGATAGCAGAAAAAGTGCTTTAAGTGAAGATTATTAAGCCAACAGTAAATGAAGAAAAGGGACTTTAAGTTTGATTTACTTGAAGCAATTTAAACAAATGTTAAGCATTCACCACATGAACAACTGCAGAACTGAAAGTAAATGAAACTGAAAGTAAAGTGTTGAAGTGCTTGTAGTAAAACCTTGAACAGCAAGGCAAAGATAAAAATGGACCAATATTTGTAGGACGTTTTGCAATGCTTCTTGGTTAATTTTAATAAATTTTATTAGAGTTGGAATCTTTGATTATGTTCTAGAACCGGTGGTGTGACTANAGATGACAAGTGGATAGAGGATACACAGGTTGGTTGGGTTGTATGATTACTTCCTCTTTTTAAACAGTGAATAAAAGAGCTAAACTTGAAAAGAAACTGTGACTTAACAGTGCTTAACCTCACAGCAATCTCTGTGACAGAGATGGTGGTCTGTCACAGAGATAGGTAGGCGGAAGGGAAACTAATTAAACTAACCTCACAACAATCTCTGTTACAAAGATGATGGTCTGTAACAGAGATAGGTGGGTGAACAAATAAAACAGTAAACAGAAATAAATAGTACACTAACCTCACTTCAATCTTTATGACAGAGATGGTGGTCTGTCACAAAGATAGGTGGGTAAAAGAAATAGAACTATTACAGAATACAAATGCTTTACAAAGCTTCAGAAAATACCCCAAGAGACTCTCTTTGGGGCTTACAATAACAGAAAAGTTGAGAGTTTGGATCCCCCTTGAACTGGTTGAGGGTTGAGATATTTCTGTGCCCTTTTGGACAGCAAATCTCCTTTAAACCTGCATTACCTGTTCAAAACCAGCGAACTATTTTTGCTGCAAATCACATGAAATAAATAAAAATCTACTGTTACAATGTTAGTACAAAATTTACAATTTTTACATAAAAAATTCTGAGCGAAAGTATGACAGAAATATGAATAATATTTGTCAAAGAGGTATGCAATAAGTTAATCCCAAAGGAACTTGTGTTCGGCTCGAGATATTGGGTAAACCAATTCAGATCGACTTCATTCACCGCAGATGCGGATCAATTGATACCACAAGTATTTGAGACAGAGCTATTTTTGCATAGAGCTCACAGACTGACTGGAAACTGAGTTTCCAGCCACCTAAATAATACTAAAACAGTAAATTTAAAGCCTTTAACTAATATATAACATATGGGGGCCCTAAAACAAGGGTTATATTCACCATACAGTGAATAAAACCCAGTTTCAGAACACAAAAACAGATATGGCCGAATTGAAATTCTGAAAAAACAGAGATGTTTAGAGGGCTGAAAACTCTGAGTTTTCAGCCACCTAAATAATGTTAGAACAGCAGAAAAATAAGTCTATACTAATATACTAAAGATTGGGGCTTTAAAACCAAAGTTTTTATCACTATACAGTGATAAAAACTGAGTCTTAAAACCCTTTTTTCCAAAAGTGCGAAAATGAAATCTGAGTTTTTTAAACAAATGAAAAATGTACTCCTTTGCTTTGGATCCCTGCAATAAACTTATAAAAGCTGCAAAATATGAGCAAAGAGGTGAGCAAACAAATAAACCCTACAAAATACTTTGTAGAGTCTTACTAATCTACTCACAAATGCAGGTAAAAACACTTCTACCTACAAATCTCTCCACAAAATACTTTGTGGAGAGCTATCCAAGCTAATACAAATGCAACTAAATAAACATAAAACAGGTTACCTCACAAGAAGCACAAATGTAGACAAGAGCCACCAAAGTTCCTCCAAAGCATTTACTTGTATTAAGCCCAACTAGGGCAAGAAGATTACAATAACACAAAATGTGAGAGAAGAGTGGAGAAATATTCCGGCAGCATAACAATAGCATGAGAGATTCTCCTTAATGAGGGAGTGAGACCCTCATTATATAGTTGAGGAAGACCCCAACCCCTTGAAGATCAACGGCCAAGATTAGATCTAGATCTAGATTAGATCTCCACCACTAGATCTAGGTATTTGACTTTTTATCACTCTCAACCAATCTACACCCTTAGATTGCTTTTTAATCAATGGCTAGGGTGCTTGACCCATGTCTTAACATTTTCCACCCTTAGATCTAGGGTTTCCATGACTCAAGTGGGGACCCCTTTGACTCAAATTTTAATTTTATAATTTTTAAACTTTATTTTATCTTTTACTTTTTATTTTTATGTTTTTATTTTTTAATCTTTTAATCTTTTATTTTCAAGTTTATATTTTTTATCTTTTATCTTTTATTTTATCTCTCATTTTTAATTTTTAATTTTTTGCTTTTATCTTCTATTATTATTATTATTATTATTATTAATATTAATCTTTTATTTTTTATTTTTTATTTTTTTATTTTTTAACTTTTTTAATTTTTGATCTTTTATTTTTTATTTGTATCTTTTTATTCTTTATTTATTTATTTATTTTTATCTTTTATCTTTTTAATTTTTAATTTTTATCTTTTTATTAAGACAAGAGGGGCACCCCACTTAGGAGATCTTTAGACATTTACTTGGATCACCTCTTAACTAGGCTTTGACTTTAGCCACTTACATCCAAGATAAATTTTTAACCTTAGACTTAGGCTAAATACACATTTCACCTTAGATTTAATTTTTCAAATTGATATTTTTAAATTTTTCCAATTTTGACTTAGGAAAAATTAAAAAATAACTTGAAAAAATTATATCTTGGCCATGAGGGGGTGAAAAAATTTGGAATAAATTTTCCTAGGCTTAGCGACCCCCAAACCAAATTACCATGGCATTTTTTGATTTTTTACTTCAAAATCAAAAAATGTGAATTTTTGACTTAAGGAAATTAAATAATTCCCCAGGAAAAATAGACCCCTCTTGACCAAAATTGGTCTATCTCTTCAACCACCTGTCAGAATGACATGGGACTCGAAGCAGTGGCTTAGGGGGTTTCATAGCAATTTTACTTTGCATTCATAGCCCCTATTACAAAATGCCATGCTTGAGCAATTACATTATTACATCAAAACTCAGTTAATTAATCACCAAGGGGTGGAATTAATTAACTGGAAAAATTTAATAAAAATTCAAAAACATAACGAAACTCCGCAAGACTCTAGACAAATGTCTAGCATGGTCATGAATTACACTTTAGAGCCTTAGCCACCTCATGGACTTGACTGGTAGAACGCCCGTCACCACTTTGGAGGATTTTGAGTGAAAACCAAACCGATTAAACTCGTTTGTTCAACAAGATCAATTGGAAAGGGAAAAACACTCGATGAGGGGACTTCCCTAACAATCAGTTCCATGGTGTGGCATCCGTATCATATGATCCACACTAGTACATAAAATTACATTAATTTTCCCACGCAGGGGAGCGGACATTTCGTTTTACAAAGGGGCAATTGCCCTGCAGAGGTGAAAAAATCCTCAGATTTTTCCAAGGTACGATTTGTACAACTATGTACATCTTCATGTACATGGAGTTGCCACCTAGTCGAAATAGGTGGGCAACAGGAGGATTCAAGAACAAAGTGACAACCTTAACTCGAGACTTGCCCCCAAGGATGCACTGACTGGCTTGAAGATTTCTTCCACGTTCCCCCAAGGTGCGTGAAAGGCAGCAATAGCTCCCTTGCTTATGTCCCGAATGAGGAAGAAGGCCTCACTTTTATAGAGTTTACAAACCCCTAGGGGGTGCTACCTACACTGAAGATTGAGTGAGAGTTGATCTGAGTTAAATTGAGTTAAACTAGAGAGGAAAATGCCACCTCTCCTACCAAACTCTACCAATCCACTCAATGGTTGCCACTTCACACAACTAGCACTCCATTGCACATTCTTTATTTAAAGCATTTTTTATTCCAAACAAGTTTCACTTACCATTGGTTTTAATTGCTTAGTGTATTTTTGGGAATTTAATTTGATGATTGGTTATTGTAGATTGTGAATAGTTCAAATGAATTTATGTATCTAGTAATTTTGTCAAGTTTAATTTAGTTTATTTGTGACTCCATATCCCTAGCGAAATAGGCATTAGTTTAGCAAGTAATTGATCATTATTCTTTCTTACAGATTTATTTAGTTAAAATTTCAAAGCAGAGTTTGCATGTCATTTGAAATTATTGCATTTTTACATGATTGATTTCCATAAAGCTTAAATTAATCTAATCATCTTTTAACTCCTAAAACACAACCTTTGAAAAATAGTAGATAGGGACTATCCCCCTTGACCTTCTTAGGAGTAGGGTCTAGACTCTAAACGAAGGAGTTAGGAATCGAAGTGACATTTGGTTCTAAGTTCATAGTTGCCCTCATGAACACACCTAGTGGTTGGAAGACTTTTCCACGGTCATGTGTATTTTAGGTGACAACACAAGGCATGAGAGCATCCAATGGATTGTATCTTCCTTTCCATCCAAATGCCAGTGTTATTTCAAATCCATATGATTGAGCAGGTATATGGCATGAGATTTGTGCTTATTTATTTCTTGGTTATCTTAGTAGATGTGACTTAGCATATGTAGCTAGCATTGATGATCATAGTTTATTGGTTGCTTGTGGACTTGTGATTCTAATGGTTACATGGTCTTAGTGTTAAGACTCTGATATATACTCACTAGTAGGGTTAGCCTCTATGCAAACTAGATCACTCTTCACTATGTTTGCTACCACCTTCATTTGTCTTCTCATCCATCTGTTGTTCCGTATTGCAAACTTCAAATCCCTTTGACTTCAGAAATACCAATGTGCTTGAAGACTTTCCCCCACTGTGACCTATGTGTTTGCGTGGACACCATGTTTATTTGTATCTCGGCTATGAAGTGTGTGACTTATGCTCTTAAACATGTTGATCTCCTTCATGTCCGTTAGCTTGGATGTCTGAGTGTAGTTTAGGATTGTATGTCACTGGAAGTGTCTCTAATAGTCTTGAAACAAGTATTCCTCATCTTATGAAATCAAAAGCATCGGCTAGCATGAATGTTATATCTAAAAGGATGCAAAGGCCAAAATATCAGGCCGTGAAATAGAAAGCCAAACTGTCAGGCTCTGATCAAAAGAAAATAAAATGTGTTTTTCAAACACAAAGTGATCAAATGAAAGTGAATTTGTTTCTCAACACAAATTGAAGAAATCAAAGGCTACTCAAATAAAAAATCCTAGAGAAAGTCAAGACTTGTGATAAACAAGTATGTATATGAAGTCTTGCAATGAATGGCAAGCAAGGATACTTGTTAGAGTCTATAGGAGCCTTCTAAGAACATTACCCATGTGTGAGACACCTCCATTCCATAGTGTTCTTTTATCCAATGTATGTCACTTTCATCTCCCTTTTTCCCCTATATCTAAGAGTCCATTAAGTTTGTCCTAAGAGTCAAACAATCATTAATCCTGGCATGGTTGCATTCCATCTCACTCAACTTAGTGAGGAATGATCTCTTTTGTAGATTGGATTGAATGTGAAAGTGAGTATATGGTAGGGACTTCATTATTGGCTATGCAGTTGTTTTAATTACAAGTCTTTTTTATACTATTTGTTGTATTGATCACCATTGTTTCATGCTACTAATACTTTTAGTATACTACTAATATAATTAAGAATATACTACTGACATTTCATGCATGCAAAGGCACTCAGTTTTCAGCTCAATTAGTATTTTGATCAGTTTTGACATGGTCAACTCTTGGACTTAGTCAACAAGTAGGGCACGTATGTGGATGTAACTATTGTTGTTCCACTGATGTATTTGATGCTTTTGAAGGCGAACTAGATGTTTCCACCTTTCAATTCATGGAAATCGGTTCCTTACCATTATTTTTATAAAAACAATGAACCAATTTTAATTATAAATGGTGGAAATTTGACATAGATGATATCACAGGTTGCTCCAAAGTGTATGAGTAATTATCATTAGTTGATTTGATGCTTTTGAGTTCATTCGCGCATTTATTTCAGTGTTTTGGGCAATGGAAGATGATGTTATGAGCATATTGAGTTTTTACAGAACATCTTAGCAATTTAATTACAAATGATCAAAGTGACCATGGCACGACAAATGGAACAATGGGTATGTTATCACATACATTGTAACTGGGATACCATGATGCAGTAGCTAGATATTTTCTCTACTTTCGAGCCAGCCAGCCAGATGGGGATACAACATGGATCGTTTTGCTGAGTATTGATATTGCTAGAGCTTATTCCGGCAGATGTAGAGCATTCCCTTGCCATGACTGAGATTTCCCTAGTACCTTGAGATGACCTTAGCGGTGACATAGTTTATTCAAGCAAATCAACAGATATGGTACAGAGTTGGCAGATTGGTAATTCTGGCAGAGACAGGTATATGGTTGAGCAGGCATACAGGTAGTATTTGGATTTATGATTGTCTCTATTGTTTATTTTAGTAGATGTGACTTGGCATTGATTAGCTCGTCATGGTAATATTTTTCTTGGATGACTTATATTGTGAGTGGTTATGGATTATTTTATGTAAGGCCTTTATATATGCTCCTCTCAAACAGACTTATGATGTTTTGCTAGGTTGGTGTTATCACACAAAGTGTAGCTACCCACTGTAGGTATCCTATCTGGGGCAGTAGAGGTAAGGTAGCTAACTGGTGACACCACAAGGGCGTTGTCCACTACGCATGAAGGGTAGTTGTCACACCAGACGGGCTCTTGTCACTTTAGATCAATCCATAGAATGATTAATGGGGAGACCCTACTAGCCTATGAGGGATAGAAAACCTACTCAATACACTCTAATGGTTTTGCAATGAGTACAAGAGGTGAATAATGAGTAAGTAAATCTAGATCTAGGGAATGGATGTGGTAGGTGAGGTTAAAGCCAAGTCGTGGAGGCTTAAGATAATGAAAATTTCCCATCTTGATAAGTAATGTACCACAAACAATTTAAGAATGTAGTAGTATAAATAATGAAAACCCTAATGAGATCCACCTAGAGTTTATGCAATAGTGGACAAAATGGATCTAAGAGAGTATATCGGGACAAGAAATGACTAGATCTATAATATTTAATGATAGATCTGTGGATTCGAAGTGGGTTCAAGCATACCCAACTGATAGATCTGAATATTTGACCACCCACCTAGGGAGGGCGCCCCACCTAGAGTAGACTTGGTGCTAAATCCCAGGACAAATGGAGTCAGATTTAAATGAAACTTGAGATCTAGGGTTTAATCAATTATCTCTAAGTGTGCTTTGATGGTCGTCTCAAATATGCACCTGATCTATCAGATCCACAAAACTAGGGTTTTAACAGTGAAGGTTTTGATGGACAATTGGATAATAATATTGAAAGCGATACTAACCTTGTAGATCATACCTGAAAATGCTTGTGGCCGCCTCACTTGTTGATGATCCTTCCACTTAGTTACAATTCCAAACAAGATCCAATAGCTTCTGGTATGAAACATGTTGCTTCAAAGAGGTAAAGCACCCTGTCCACCTGCAAATTCGAACTATCAAAGTCAGATTCAATTTCAAATAAAGATCTATGCATGTCATCTAAAAGAGAAAAACTCAACGCACAAAAGACAATTGGTCACTCCCTCGAGGATGAAATGGTTTGCCCAAAAGATGATGGAAGATGTCTTAGCAATCTCCCTCAACCAATTCGCTACCCTGCAAAAGTTTAGTACGACCTCCACAATATATAGATCGAAAGCATAAAAGATCCACTGGAATGTCTAAGCAAAAGGCATAACAATCACGAACCAGTACATTCACAAAGCTTCCAAGATTTTCCAAAAAGTTTTCTTGTATTCAATATTCTTAGAGCCAAAAGTCATCTTTCACAATGAGAGAGCATTTCAATATATAGATCTCTCCGATACACAAAACCTAGATCCAAAGAGATCAAGGGCCAAGATCAAAAGATACAATCACTCTAATCAACGGCTAAGATGAGCCGGATAACTAATACATGGATCCACTCACTAATGGAGGGGGGGCACACTCACTAAAAGTGCCCAAGGAGGGGCGTACCACATAAAAATGTATAAAATATGAGAATAGCACATGGTGGGTCTGGGAGGTTATACAAATCCTTCACTAGCATGGCCCCATGGCACAATAACAAGATATAATCGTCAATCATAACATGGTGTGATTAAAATCACTAGGACGTCCCCTTCAAAATATATCAAAACACCCTCAAAGTGGAGAATGTTAGGATGTATGGACCCCATGAAGAGTGAAATTGATGCCGGATGATGAAGGTGACCCGAACGTTGTGCCTTAGACCAATTCCATGCCATTTCCTTGCCTCAATTGCCTAAATCGATTTCTTTATTAGTCATTTTCATCATCAAAATACTGCCTCAGGAACATAAAACTGCTCTTATATCATTGGTGACTAAAATTGGACACCAACTGACTGCATAAATGGGACCTACAACATAGCAATATGGTACAATCTACTGGGTACACCTTATGTTTCCCTCTAGTGCATTAGGAGAACTCACCATCAACTGAAAAGCATTTTATTTTGATTTTCGAAGGCCAAACTGCTGCAAAATGCTAAAATAACCCATATCTCATCTGCAAGTGCATGAAACTGAAAACTGGCTACATTAATGAACTCAGCATGTCCAAATATACTAGGAATGAGTACCCATACACCATATGTCCATAAAAAATGTACGTCAAAGGCCCCATCCATGTTAGAACAATAATAATAATAAAGCCAGTAAATGTTGATAATCATGAAAATAACACAAGGCATCATAATAAACCATCATCTGAAGCATGAATATATCTAATGGACATTGATAGACCACAAATAATCATCATCCACAATCATCGGCCAAAATTCATCTCAAACCCTACTATTGACTTGGTCAAACTAGGTTGACCAGGTCAAGAATGATACAATAATGACCCAAATGCTAAACTCCGATATTGTAAAGTACAAAAATGGATATGCATGCTCAATTATCTATGTTAACAATAAGACTCAAGTACAAGTTGCTTTTGCTTGCGATTATAAGCACAATATATATATAAATAATATATCTAAATCAAAGTAATCAGCTGCTCTAAACAAGAACCTCCAATGTATACTCATTTATCGATTTGGCCATTTTGCTAGTCAAGGGTGAAGGTAGATAAAACAAGGTAAGGCCAAGGGAATGACTTGACACTGGACTCTGTAAGCATCTAGGCTAAAGGAAAAGGGGATCCACTCAACACATAAGCTAGACTAGGTGAACAATAGGGAATGGCGATGTCTCACAAATGCGTGGAATAATGAGAAGGCTCCACTAGACTCTAAGCAAGCAACCTTTTTTAAGTAGTATATTTGCAGAGCAAAGGATACTAGTTAACCTCCAAAGGCAGGTGCCCTGGAAAGCCTTTTGGGCTTCCAAAAAATGATAAAGACACAACCCATATAGGTTAGTCCCACCTTGTTGCCCTGTGGGGGCAAATGAGTCGTACATTATATAATGAATGAGAGTTCATCCTCTGGCCATCAACTTCTTAAAACATTTATTTATTTTAACTTGCCATCCTTCAAGAGCAGGTGCCCTGAATAGCATTGCAGGCCTCAGATAATGACTTGGTATGACCTCCATTGCTTGCACTATCCATAGATTCGATGAAGTAACCACCTTGTTGCCGTTTGGGGGAAAACGACCTCACATTATACAAAGGATGAATGCTCGTCTCTTGGCAACTGGCTAACTTTAATTTTATTTGCAATAGTATCTAAAGACACTTTTTGTTTTTGCTAGTTGGGCATCCAATTAGAATAATCATTTAAATTTCGATGCCTTAGTTTCTAAAGACACTTTTTAGTAAGACTACTTGTGTTCAAGACCTAGAGGAAGACCAGCGCTGTGATAAGAATCACACAAACCAACACCCAGACACAATTTAAACATGGAGACCTATTCCAACATAGAGGTGAAGGTGGGGGAAAGTCCTAGATGTCACTAATCAAGTTACAAGTCAGGACTAGACAAAAGAAGGGAAGGCAACAGATGGGTGGAGACAGTGAAGGTGGTGCCAAGGCTAGCAAGTTGTGTCCCCTAAGGGAAATGACCAAATCCATACTACAAATAGGGCATGACCAATGAGTATACAAAGGAATCTCTTGGACATAACAACTAGATCACTTTACTTAGATTCCAATAAGACCAAAATAAAGTATCGCCAACATAAAACCACTATCAACTAAGTCTCACTACTAAAATAGGCAACAGAGCAAAATCAAAGTCCATATGTACAAATCCATAATGTCACCTAGGTCATATACCTGCATCCGATCTGAACAATCTGAAGGGCACTGAAACACCGTTGTTGTACATCATGGGCACTATCAAACACTCTGCTCTAGGTCATGAAAATGGCTAACTCAGTCACCGAATTTGGGGTCATGAGGCTCGGTCATGGCATAGGACCAGTCAATATGAATGCTTTGGATCTACTGAATGAGAGTGATCATCAACTGGAAGCTCATCATCTGTTGATCTCAAAGTAAAGGACTGGCTCAAAGAAATGCTTAGGACTGCTCAGGAATAATGGTAGCCCAACTACTATATATATGACAATAGTTGGCATCATTTTTCATTATTTCCACCCATTTGTATCTTCCATATTGACATTTACCTTGACTTGAACTTTGACTTGTAAGATTGAAGACACCTTATTTTCCCACTTAGCTTATGATGACAGACCCCATGTTGTTCTGTGTCTCGGCTCTAAGTTATGCGACAAAACTTGTCAAAGACTTAATCCTTCTGGGCCAGGAGAACCCGCTGGTTTTGGTTCCCGATCTTAGGTGAGTTGGATTTTGAAGCCTTGACCTCTTTGGTCGGTTGCCCTCGATGTTTGGTCTTGATTGTGGATATTCACCCTAGTTACCAGAAGAGTTGTCAACTAAAACTTGAAGCATTTTGTCTACCATCATTACATGAGTTCATATTATATTCTATATCTTGAAGAAATGCAAACCCATCAAATAAATCTGCAAACTGTGTCTTTAGACACACCTTAAAAGGGCTATGAAATGAAATTGTGAAAGGCCTAAAATGCAGTGGATAAATAAATGCTAAATCTAAATATTGTTGGCCATCGTTGAAGTATAATGATTAATTCCTCATGGAGCCTACGGGTTGGGATGTGAGATGTGTTAGATTTTATCGTTTAATCAATATGATCTAGGATCTTATCTGAGAGAATAACATGCACAACAATAATCACAAGAGACAAGAGACACAAAGATTTGTCCTCGGGGAAACCATAAAGGAGAAAACCCCGCAACTTCCTCAAAGATAGAATGAGCACCAATAGCAAAAGTAAAACCCAAAAGTACAAAGATGATCTCCAACAGTTGTTCTCTCTCTCACTTGTGGGAGCTACTCCTCTCTCACTCATGCGCTATTGATGAGTGAGTGTATGTATCAAATAGAGAGTCTCACTCTCTGTTTATACTTAATTTCCACTTGACAGTTACCCTACAAGGTCGACTTCTCTAGGAGAGTCTAGTAACCTTTATATAACTCAAATGTGGGGTCTAATGCCCCGACTTACAATAGAGGGTTAACCTCAATGACTTTACATGACTTAATTATATTAAGGACTCTCTCGATCAGAGGAACGAACATATCCGTCGGGGTACAATGAAACACAATAAGAAATATACAAGTGAATACATTCCGAAGTTACAAATACATCAACACTCCCTTTTAACTAGGAAGGTATTCTCTTGACACAGTTCATTAGCACAAGTCTTCATCACTGGGTCATCATCAAAGTTGGATCATCATCAAAACTGGATCATCATCATCACTGGGTCATCATCAAAGTTGGATCATCATCAAAACTGGATCATCATCATCACTAGGTCATCATCATCATTGTTGTTGATCTCGAGCAAATGGTGCTATCTCTCAAATCTACTTGTCATAGGAAGTTCTACAGAGCCAACCCTTTTTCATGTTGGATGTAGGCCTAGCCTCCATGTAGGTCTTCATCTACACTGCCAGCCCTTTTTCATGTTGGATGTAGGCCTAGTCCTGTGCCAGGTCTTCATTTATAGTGCCAGCCCTTTTTCATGCTGGATTTAGGCCTAGCCCTCTGCCAGGTCTTCATCTACAGTGCCAGCCCTTTTTTATGCGGGATGTAGGCCTAGCCCTCTGCTAGGTCTTCATCTATAGTGCCAACCCTTTTTCATGCTAGATGTAGGCTTCATTATCTTCAGATCATCTTATCGTCACACGAAGCACAGCCCAGATACACATAACACAACACTTACATCAATGACCATGGGAGGCCCAGCCTGCCACCATATCAGAAAGGCTTAGCACTTAAATCAACGACCATGGGAGGCCTAGCCTACCACCATGTCAAAAAGGCTCTCAGCACTTACATCAATGCACATGGGAGGCCCAGCCTGCCACCATTTTAGAAAGGCTCTCAACACTTACATCAACGACCATGGGAGGCCCAGCCTGCCACCATGTCGGAAAGGCTCTCAGCACTTACATCAACGCAAATGGGAGGCCCAGCCTGCCACCATGTCGGAAAGGCTCACATGTGTATCTGCGTCTTTCGAACTCATCACTTCCCCTTGGAGGGAACCTTAATCTGAAGAACACCAAGCTTCTCTCAGAAGTACTCAAACTTCACTCTGGCTAACGGCTTGGTCAATACATCCACTATCTGCTTGTCCTTCGCAACATACTGGAGCTTCACTGCTCCTCTTTGCACCATATCCTTGATATAATGATATTTGATCTCGATATGCTTCGACTTGTCATGGAACACTCGGTTCTCCAACAATTTCACACAACTCTGGCTGTCGCAATATATATGAGTAGCATCCAACTAGATATCAAACAAATCAGACAGTAGCTTCCTCAGCCACACTACTTCACAACTAGCCGAACAAGATGCGACATACTCTGCTTCGGCTATACTCAGTGCCACGCAGGACTGCTTCCTACTAAACCAAGAGATCACACCTTATCCCATATTGAAGCAGCACCTCGAAGTGCTCTTCCTATCAATGGCATGGCCTGCCCAATCTAAATCCACATAATCCTCCAGGTTAATCTTCTGATTCGCCTCATACTTGAGCCCATAATCAACTGTACCCTTCAGGTACCTCAAAATATGCTTTGCAGCAATCAGGTGAACATGTCTCGGATCTGTCACGAACTAGCTCAATGTGTTCACAGCAAAGCAAATATATGGTCTCGTATTCGTTAGGTACATCAAGGATCCAATCATCTGACGATACATCGTGGCATCAACTGACTCTGATGAAGCATCACTCAATAGCTTCAGGTTCGATGCCATAGGTGTGGCCATGGCCTTGCAATCCATCATCCCGAACCTCTTCATGATCTCCACTGCATACTTTCCTTGTCCAAGGGAGATTCCATCCGCACTCTGCTACACCTCCATGCCTAGAAAGTAGTGCATCATCCCCAAGTCCTTCATCTCGAACTCGGCAGCAAGCTTCCTCTTCATGTCATCAATCAACCCATCCTCACCAGTCACAAACAGGTCATCTACATATAGTAGGAGTATCACTGGGTTCCGTTCCTCAATCTTGTAGTAAAGGTTGGAATCCGCTTTACTCTTGGTAAAGCCCAAACTAGTCAGGAAGTTGTCAATCCTTCCATACCATGTCCTAGATGGCTGTTTCAAACTGTACAAGGCCTTCTTCAATTTGCACACATGAGTCTCCCTATCATGTGTCTCAAATCCGAGTGGTTGCTCCACATACACTTCCTCTTCCACTACACCATTCAAGAACGCGGTCTTGACATCCATCTGGTGTATCTTCCATTTCATTACTGCAGCCAGAGCAAGTACTGATCTGATGGAAGTGTATGTGGCTACAGGTGCAAAAATTTCTTCATAATCTATCCCTTCCTTCTGGGAGAAGCCACATGCCACAAATCGCGCTTTGTATTTCTCTATGCTGCCATCTGCATCATGCTTGATCTTGTAGATCCACTTGGAAGTCACAACAGACTTCCCTTCTGGTCTCGAGACCACATCCCAGACATCATTCTTCATGATCGACTGGTACTCCTCGACCATAGCATCCTTCCATTCTTTCTTTTCTACCGCTTCTTCATAGTTGGAAGGTTCTTTATCGATGATGTCACACAGCAGGGCTACATAACTGGAGTATGGCCTAGGTCTCTTCCTTTTTCTGTGTATTCCTTCTGGAGCGCCATATCTTTCTGCACCTAGGATAGCCTCTAGTATCCATGCTGGCTTCCTCTTGTAAGAATTCTTCTCACGGGGTGGATCTACAAGTTCTTGAGGTTCTTCCATTTCTTGATCTTCTTCTGGAGTTGCTTCATTCATTTGTTGTATCTCGGATCTTGGGTACTTTTCTTTCTTCAAGGTCTTCAACAAGTCTCTTTCTAGATTTGTTGTAAGCTGAGTCTTTGTCAAATGTCACGTCCCTGCTGATGTTGATCTTCTTGAATCTTGGGAAATATATTCTGTAAGCCTTCGAGCTTTCACTATATCCCACAAATATACCCTTCTTTCTTGAAGGGTCTAACTTCGTCCTCTTTCCTTTCGGAATGTGTATGTACACCGGGCAGCCAAATATTCTGAGATGGTTGACTTCTAGTTTCTTTCCACAGAAGACTTCTTCTGGTGTCTTGTTCTCAAGTTCTCTATGCAGAGTACGATTCTGTACATACACAGCTGTCCTAGCAGCTTCTGCCCACAGATGCATAGGAAGATCCTGATAATGAAGTATTGCCTTTATTGTTTCCATAATCGTTCTAATCTTTCTTTCTGCAAATCTATTCTGTTGTGGATTATATGGAGTGGTCAACTCCCTCTTAATCCCTTACTCTCTGCATAATTCCTTGAATTCATCTTATGCAAATTCACTGCCATTGTCTGATCGAAAGGTCTTGATTTTCTTCTTTGTGTGGGTCTTGATCAAGGCTTTGAATTCCTTGAACTTATTGAATAGTTCATCCTTGCTTTTCAAAAAATATATCCATGTCTTCCTAGAAAAATCATCAATGAAAGAAACATAATATACATACCCACTTAATGAACTGGATGACAACGGACTGCATACATCGGAGTGGATAATTTCCAAGGTTCCTTTTGCCTTGCTCTCGCTACTTGGAAATGTCTTCTTTGTGTTCTTTCCCTTCGCACATCCTTTGCAAACGTCTTCATGCTTTGCCTGTATTTCTGGAAGACCTTAAACAGCTTTGCTTGCAAGTGGTAGTGCCCTATAGTGCACATGTGCAAGCCTTCTATGCCAAAGTTCACTTGGCTCTACTGAGTCATGGACTAAAGCTTGTTCTGGTTGGCCCTTTAATTTGTATAAGCCTCCCTCTTGCTCTCCAATCACTACTACATCATCTATGGTCTTTTCCTTTGGCCATATAAGGACTTGGCCATCTACAAATGCAACCTTCATACCTTTTGCATCCAATGCAGATATGGAGAGAAGATTCTTGTTTAGTCCTGGTACAAACAAAACATCCTTCATCTTCTTAGATTTTCCAGAGTCTAGCTTATAGGAAGCTTCACCACTTCCTTTTATAGGATACTGATAGTCATCACCAAGTTTCACTTTGTGGGGTGACTCATGTTCGGATAGGTTCACAAAGGATTCTTTAAATCCCGTCATATGCTTGGAAGCCCCACTATCTATAAGCCAATCATTGCTCCCATGTGTAACAGTTCCTATGAGGGCAAAAATCAAAACACACTCGTCATCGCTTTAAGAATCTTCACTTTCTTCTTTGCCTCTCTTCCTGGGAGGTTCATCATTCTATGTAGTGTGAGCATGATGTCTTCTTTTGTTGTTCTTCTTCTTGTGGGAGCTACCTCTATTTCTGGGACAATCTCTTGCGAAGTGTCCTTTCTCATTACATGTATAGCATCTGACATTAGATAGATCTCTGTAGATCTCCTAGGGTTATCTTTCTGATTCTGGTGTGCATGCTTACCTTTCTTGAGATGATAGTGCTCCCTTCTGATTTTCTTGGTGTGTGCTATGAGAGCTTGATCTTCATTTTCCATCTTTTATTCTCGAGCTACTATTTGGGCTTCTTCTAGTGAGCATTCCTCCCACAGCCTACTGAAAGTGATTAACTTTCTTCTAGCACAAATCCCTTGAATAAAGGAGTCCCATGACCAAGGGAGGCCATTCAAGGTGGTCATCACAATTTCTCCATTCTCTACTTCTTCTTCCACAGCTTCAAGTTGTTCTTTGATTTGAGAGACCCTTGTAAAGTATGACAGTATGGTCTCTGCATTCTGGATCTTTACATTCTTCAACTGATTTCGCAAAGTCATCTTCCAATTTATATTCTTTCCTTCAAATAGCTTGGTCAACGTATCAAATATCTCTTTAGGTGTCTTTAAGGAAGACACATGTGGAATAAGGTGATCCTTAATAGAATCAACAACAATCCTCTTGGCCTTGACCAAGTTCTTCTTGTGCAAGGCTTTAGCCTCATCTCCCTCTGAAACTAGAACCTCTCCACTTATATAGGTGTCCATTTTATTTTCCTCAAGAACAAGTGAAATCCTATACTTCCATGCTCGAAAGTTATTAGCTCCTTCAAGCTTTTCATCAAGCTTGGTGTAATGAGACATCTTTAATGAGAGCCTGAAATGGAAATATAAAAGATTTAGATCTTAACAATTTGAGATGCCTAAACTGGATCTGGAGCTGATCTTTTGCAGTGCTAATTGTCTGGTCCGAGGTCAAATTAGGGTTTGACTTTCCGGAAGTTTTACCCAACCAAAAATTTCGATCTTGGTCTCTAAATACAATAAGAAATATACAAGTGAGTACATTCCAAAGTTACAAATACATCAACAAGATGGAACAAGAGACAACTACTTCTAAGATATCCCCTAGGATCTCTTCACTACAGTTTCTTGTGTACTCAACACAAAGGTCCTAGAAAATAAACTCATGAAACTTGATTTTAGCTTGGATATGAGCGATAAACATATGTTAAAGTTGAATGGACACTTTTCAAATCAACTCATCCATGTGTGAGACACTCCCATTCCCTAATGTCCTCTATTCATCATGAATTCAAGTGGATATCTTAATTGTTTAACTCTGAATGATCACTATGTTAAAGTCATCAAGTCATTCCCTTTACCTTTTAGCCTTGGTTTCATCATCTCACCCATTATAGCTGATTGCCTAAGTTTTGTAAGAGAGCATACTTAAGGGGTTTTGTAAAAGAATAAATGGTTACTCTGATTTAAGTTTGATGCATGCTTATATTTTTTGTACCACTGTCATGCTATAAATGTTTAAGTTTGGCTACTAACATAATCATACAAGCTTCATCTATCCATTATGTACTCAGGATCATCCAAACTATTGCTCCACCTTCAGTTTGGGTACTTTTAACCAGGTCAACCTAGTTGACTGAGTCAAACACGGTTCTCCAGGAAGTGACTACAAAAATCAACATTAGTTATATTTGCTCCAAACATGCCCAGGACCAATACTGTAGTCTCCGTTTTCATCAGATGGTCATAGTTATCGAGATCCAAAGTTTATTAATATTTTCTTATTGATTCTGGCCATTATTTTTATTATGAGTTGGTAATATTTTTGGTTCTCCTAAGCATTTCAGTGGATCAGTGGGTTTTAGTAGTCACCAGTACCATTATACCAGGTCTCCGTATTCATTTTTGCAGTCAGTTTGTCCCAGTATGCATCAAACAGAGAGTTATGAGCATTTTATTTGTTCTGGGAGTTTGTACCTACAAAAACTGAACTATGAAATTGCTCAAGGAAGTCAGGGAAATGGATTGGGAATGTTTTTTGATGATGTATGATGGCTTTCCAAATCATTTTGCACCAGTTTCACTTAGCTTGGGAGCCTAGATTATTTTATTGGCTTGTTTAGGGAGGACGTCCCCCATGGGGCAAAATTGATTAAAATGGCCAAAATAAAAGTGTGTAAATCAAGTTGTATCTTTAAAAATATGTTAGGGGGTACACCCTAATGATTCCCCCATGTCCCCTAAGTGTTAAACTTGCAAAAAGAATGATTTATCATGATGTAAAAATGGGATTTATGAGGTAGTTCACCCCCCCTCAATTGTATTGATCCATGTAAAAATAAAAGATATAATCTCCATTGTTGATGATATTTTAATCTCAACCGTTGGATAAAAAAGTAAGATAAAGTGTGTGTGTCTCAAACCCTATATAAAGAAGAGACACCGCTCATTGGATCCCATCGAGAATTTGGGTCTTGTTGGAAATAATAATAGAAGATCTTTTGACTTACTTGTGAAATCTCAGAGAAGTTCGTGGCTCTTGTATTTTTGCGTCTCTTTGGGCATTGGATGTTTATCTTTTATTTTCTCAGCATATCTTTGGTGTGATCTAACTTTGCAAGAGGGGTCTTTGTTGGAGGGTGACTCAGAGGGCCATCTCTCTCTCTCTCTCTCTCTCTCTCTCTGAATAACTTCAGGGGTTTTTACTTGCCGCTTTTGCTTAGCATTCAATTTGTGTTTCCTTTTGATTTCTTCTGCAGCAATTTCTTTTATGTTGGATTCAAATCAAGCACGATTTTAGTTTTTACTTATTGTGTTTATTTGTCTTTGGAAAGAGGGTGCATTGGGCAAACTGGATCTTCAACCGAGTATAAAAATAATCTTCCAAGTTGACAACGTTGGACAAAGGGAAACATCTCATGGCGTCTCTCATTTCCTGGTAAGTTAAATTTCTTCTATGCTCTATTTTTCAGTATTTCCTTTCCCGAGCATAATAAAAACAAATAAAACCCTTATTTTAAAACCCTAATTTTTAGGTTCACTTAGTTCTAGGTTGTGGTTGCGTTAGAATTAAAAACCCAAGTTGGAAGTCACCTAAAACCCTTAGTTTTCAAATTACTCGGACTCCATTTGCCCATCTAAAGCACTAGCCTCTCTTAGGGAAAATCACCCTCCTTGGGGAAAACCCACTTTTATCCAAAACCATGACCTGGGTATTGCTAGAATCACTTTCAATCGTCATATGATTCATTAAGCAATTCATCTTAGTGCCTAATTTCATTTAATTTCACCTCTTTTCCCCTACATCTAATTTTCATACTTAAACCCCTAGGGAAAATTGGGGCTTTTTACATAGGCACACAATTTATCTCAATAATCAATCAAATCTGTAATACCATTAGACTAAGAGATCCAATCAAAATACCTTCGATTTTCTACCTTAATTCATCATTTTTAGGGTTATATTGACCATAGGGACGCACCTTAGACTTAGTTTTCCACTAGGTCTAAAGTGTCGGTAGCTTTGGTCGATGTGACATCTGAGTACTTTCAGAGGTCTTAGTTATCGTAGGTCACAACTTTAGTTGCCTTTCCCCTCTACCATGCTGGATAGGATCACTTTACCAAGCAATTACAAGAATTGTGATGATAGGGTAATTGAATGGAAAAGAGGTAACTTGGGTTATGTTTCTATGGCACCAAAGGTTCTCCCTGCACACTTTCACATGGGTTCTTCATCATCCGACATCAATAGGTCATTTTTGCCTCTCCCATGCAATTCGCACTATTTAGGAGGGGCACACTTTTGGATGATGCACTTAGTGTTATGCATCTAGCACCATGTGTAAACTGCTGATATATCCCTAGGTGACACAACTTGGCCCCTAAGATGACTTTTATGATGTGTTTTCATGTTATATTATTTTATCATGTGTATTTGGGTGTTATGAGGCAACTCGCCCCCCTCTTAGTCTAGTGATCCATGTATTGAGTGTGGGATTAAATTTCCATCATTGATCGTCATTGTATTATGTTTAATCTCAACCATCGATTTAAAAGTTGGTTAGGGATTTGGTCTCTCTCAAAACTATCTAAGAGAGGAGAGCCCTCATTGCAAAGGAACTTTAGCTCTTTGATTGAAGAGATAATAGAAAAATTTTGTTGGACAAAACACTTGTGCATCTTGTGGTAGAAGTTTGGAATATTGTTGTTTTTTATTCTCTTTGACACTGGAGGCGGGCTTCTTGGTTTTTCGAGCAAAATCGCGGTGTTCTCATTTGTTTGCAGGGAAAGGTGATTTGGTGGAGAGATCCCTCTCTCTCTCTCTCAAATCATTGGTTAACAAGGAGCGATGTGTGTATTTTTGCATTTGTCACTATATCTCTTGTTGGATTTCTTTCATACAAATTGTCTTCTTGGAAATCAAATTAACTTTGATTGTTTGGTTTTAGGAGGGTGCACTTGGGCAAATTATAAGCAAGTTGGCCCATCAAATTTTCTTCTCCATGTTGGAAACGTTGGAAACAAGACATCAAATTTTGGCATCGCTCAAGATCTAGGTAAGTCTCATCATTTGTCTTCTTTATCTTTCACTTCATTCCATCGTCAGCATAATAATATTAATTAAAACCCTGATTTGCAGTAACTAGGAACATCATTCTTGTCATTGTGCTTCAAATGTCAAATTTTCGCCACTTGGATATTTCTCGTGAGTGCCAAAAAAATCTAAATCCCCTAAGGCGTTATCTTCTGAAACCCCTTAGCCCATTTCGTAAGGCATTGATCCAAACAACTAAGTTGCCCTTATGGAAGGAAGGCAGGTTTTCTCTGTTTGTGACTGGGTTTTTGCTTATGTTCTCTTTCCATTGTCATATCTTATTATCAAGTAATTCAATTTAGTGTTAGGAAGCCTCTAACTGTGAATCCAACCTCTACTCTAGACATTTCCAATTTGCATATCTCAATTCCCCCCAGGGTAGTGATTTGGTTATTTTCACCTAGCACTCTTAACCCGAATCACTGTAATTCATTAAGCTATCAAGAAATAATCATTTGGATTGCATTTCAACTTCTATAATCATTTACCAATCCTCTAAACCTCTCTCTTTAGCTATCCATGTGACCTAGGGTTTCATAGTCAACATATCTCTATCTTTCACTTCACTTCTTATTCGGTTATCTTTTCTTCTGGTCTTTCCCAGAAGATTAGGCCAGGGTCTCCCCCTTAGCCATATAGTTATTTAGCTTAAAGGGAAGAGAATCCTGATCAGAGTGACAACTGATTCATATGTGAGGATCAAGATCCTCTAGGGTCACCTCCTTAGTTGCTCATCTCCTCTATCGGCCTGGATAAGATAACTTTATTGGGGCAACTACAAGTTGTGTGATAACAAGTCCACATGCACCTTGGAATAAGCCTTGGTCACACCCTTTTGTTTGATAACAAGTCTACACGCACCTGGGAATAAGCTTTGTTCACTCCCTTTTGAAGATTTATTGTGAGTATGGTCATTAGTTGGACATTAATAACACTATCTTAGCTTAGCTTAGCTTATATCATCTCTCGGTGCTTTCACATGGAGAGGCAAAGCTATTTTAAAGACCAATGCTTATCCATGTAATATTTTAGTATTTGTTTGACATGTCAAATCTGATCATTGTAATAATGTTATTTGCTTTTGATGTGGTTGACCCTAGAACTCTATAAATTAGAGGGTCTCCTCACTTGTTTTGGTTGTTGAGAGAGTGGTCATTTTTTGGAGAAATAGAATTTATTTGTGTGCAAATTTTCGTCATCTTATGTGAGCGTTGTATATAAATCTATGTTGGAGGTTAAAGCTATGGAAGTGCAAACAAGGAGCTAGACCAAGGCCATTCATGTAAGACATCACTTCGAATGGTGGAACTTATTTAGGTGTGAAGCCCACTCTAAATTCTCTTGTTTGTTTAATTTTCTTTTTTGCTAGCTTCTTACTATCTAGTAGTAGCCAAATCTAGGTAAAAGATTTAGGAAAACACACCATAGTTTAGTTCTAAAAGTGATATCTTAGGACTTATTTCCTTGCTCTTTTCATTTAGTTCAATTTTCATCTTCTAGGATTATTGTAGCATGCATATAGGAAGCCCATTAATCGTAGGATATTAGTGAAGTTTTTCCCTCTTGCATGAAGGTTTATTGAGTTCATTAGCCCAAGAAAATTTTAGGCACTAGTACACCCTTTCTCACTGTTGCCGCCTTTCACACACCTAGGGGGACGACGTGGCAAAAATCTTCAAGCCACTTGGTGTGTTCTTGAGGGCAAGTCTCGAGTCAAGGTTGTCACCTTGTTCTTGACTCCTTTGTTTAGGCCAACTGCCAAGGGGGGTAGACCCTATTAGTTGCTAAGGTTGTTAAGGCTTAGTGTGATGATGGTTTAGGTGTTTTAGGATTTATAATAAAAAATAATTAATTAAACAAGATATTGCAACATAAATATTTAAAACACAACATATAGATTAACACATGATATGTAAAGCACACAGAAACAGATGATTGTATAATGTAAAACCAGTCCCAATGGAGTCCAAAAATAAAGAGTGTTATTGTATGTTGAAAGAAATTGTGTCGCAAGTGCTCTTGGTCAATTTTAGATTAATATGGAGATGAGTGCATTAACTTAGGGGGAAGGGAACTCCAAATATACCTGAAGGTACGAGGAGTATGTCCAAAACCCTTATCTGATGCGGCTCCCCACAAGGTATATGTGGGTTGGTTGGAGTCTTTGAAACGTGTTCAACACTACACCAACAAGGGTATAGCCTAACAGTGTCTTGAGGCCACTGCCCAGTTGTTCCCGCTTTCTTTGTGGATTTTGCTACCGCAACAAATCAAGTCGAGGCGTTGGATTTTCGTCTGGGGAGGTTAATTGAGTTGTGAAAACTAATTAATCAAGTCACCCACGCTGCTTTTGATGCAGCCAACTATTCAAACGAACCGCAGCAGTGCAGAGCATTCACAACGGAGCCTAAGTAAATTTTAAGGATTTTATGACTTGTTTGTTTGTTAAAAAATGAAAAAAAGACCTCCAAGAGTCTCTTTCGATTCAAGTGAACTTCAATCAGGAAAGCAAGGAGGGTTAGTTTTTATTATGTTAAAGTGAAATAAACTGAAAAGCAAGAAATAAAGACGAGTTATCTAATTAGATCTACAACGCATCTCTTTGCCCTTTCGGGTCAATCAGGAAATCGTGGGGTAAGTATTAGTATTACTTTGAATATGGAATGATATAATCAGGTTTATAACATATAACAAAGTATACTATTCTGCATAAAGAACTAAACTAAAACAAAAAAAAGTAAGAAAGGTAAAAACTGCAAAAAAGGGACAAAGACGTGGATCCCCCCTGGGGGGATGGGGAGTGGGCTCGAAAGAGCCTACTTGAGATCTTTTTTATTTATCACGGTTACAACTTTTAGAATAAGTGCTCTTTGGTCCTTGTTATCTAGGATCCAAAGGCTTACAAAAAGCGAGAAACTGAAATCCGGAAGTATGGGGAACCCCTGAGAAGCTCTGGTTAGCCAAAAAAGGTATTTTCGGGCAAAGTTTCCTTCTCCTTTTTGATGGACCTACTAAAAACCAGCAAGCAAACGTCAGTAAAAAGTGCCCAAAAACACTTTGGAAGTGTCTTTGGACAACCCACAAAAATTACCCAAAAATATACTAAGTTAAACTATTGAAAAATATAGTAAAAGAAACAAGGAAAGCAAGTTTTCCTTGGGATCTTGGCTTTCCTTTTGGGAATCCAATACAATGTGCACTTAGATGCTAGATTTTTTTTTTGAACCTTAAACAAGACTACCTTTCACAAGCTAAATATTTTCCTTGTAATGCTTGCAAAATGGTGATCTAAGCTAGATCTCTTTAACTGAAAAATGGAAACTTTGCATGCAATAACTAAGATCTAAGCTAATGAGATCTTATTAATTAAATCTATGAACTATTTTACTTTGCAAGATATATTTAAGAAATAATATAGTAAACGGTAACCAAGATGAGCAATTTTAATTTTGGAGGAAGAGGAGAGAGAGTGCTTGTTGTTGGAAAGATCTGCCAAGGAAACTTGTTAGTGAAGCATAAAGGGACAAAATCTTCGCAATTTCGTTGGAAAATCAGTGGAATCAAACCAGAACCACAACTCTTCCAATCACGGCAACCTGAAAGCTAGAAAACAAATCTTGCAGACAAACTCATTAGATCTGAAGATACATATGCAAAAAGATAACATAACATGAGAAATAATCTTATTTAACATGTAAATCTTAACCCATTTCATATATAACAAAATAGATGTAAGTAACCTTACTTACAATGATCTATTCCTATGATTCAAAGAATCATTTAGGCAGACAAAAGTTGAGAGCAAAAAATTTGAAAAAATAGCAGTTCATCTCAAAAGTAGCATGATAATGGTAATCCACACATGAAAGCACTCCACAATTTAGCCTCCAAAGCTTCTCTTTTATTCCAACAATGAATGATCAATACAATATTACAACAATAGCAAGCCTTTCTCCCACAGCTCTAACTAGCTTCAATGAGAGAAAGCATGGCTTTATTTATAGTTGAGGCATGCCCAAGGGGGCACCACCAACACTGAAGATAAACACAGTGTATCTGAGTTGAACCGAGTCAGACTGAGTTGAAATGAATAGGAACTGAAGAGGTGAATGACACCTCTCTCACTTAACTCTCCACTAACTACCAACACACCCACCAACTACCACCAACTTGTCTTCCCTCTTCCTCACGCACGAGCCTCTAATGTTTGACGTGAAGTGAATAAGGGTGATGTCACCTTGATAAGCGCTAGCACTAAAGGAATCGACCAAAGTTTTAAACTAAACCAAAGTTTTTAATCAAAACCAAAGTTCAAATGAAAAGTGTCCACCCCTCCTCCCTCACGCACAAGTTTGAAGGATAGTGTGGCTGTGGTTGACGTCACACTTCATGTTATTAGTTTTTAACCAAAGTTTAAGTTAAAACTTCACAGAGAGAGGGTCGCATGTTTAATGGGGGACCCATGCCATGTCATCCCACCCATTAAACTAATCATTTTGACTTTTCAAACTTGACTTTGGTGCTAATTTGTTGCAATTTTAGCATTAAATTGCCACTTTAATGCTCAGTTAGTTGAATAATGCTCCACGGGGTATTCCGACCGCCCGAATGATATGAAAAGTGCCCTTCGGAGTAAAGAGAACGCTCTAAGTGTGAAAACGAGCATCCCCATGCCAAAAACGGACTCCAAACCTAACCTTTATTGAACTTTGGAATTTTTTAATTAAACCATTAAAAATGGCCTAATTTTGTGGGAAAATTTTATTTTCTCAGAATTAGACGAAACTCTAAGGGGACCTAGCACATGTCCATACGACTCAATTTGAACGCCTAGCATGTTGAAAAACACTGACACGAAAGCTCTAATAACCTCCTAAGGCCTAACCACCAAGACGACTACCCCAATTTTGGAGGTGTGAGTGAAAAACTCAAAAATTATTAGTCGTTTGTTCAACAACCAATAATAACCAAGGGAAAAAACACTTTGGGCTAGTTGGCTTGATGCTTAAGTTTGGGAAGCAAAGCCTTTTATAAAAATTGACCATGCTAACACATTTTTTACAATTTCCCAAGGGGGTATGATACTATGAACATGTGTTACAATTTTTTCAAACAGACTCCCAGAAAAAGCGCAGCAGACTTCTGAACCCTAAAGAATGAACAAGTATACTTGTTCCACTTCGCCAGCTCACCTGAAAAAACCACCAAGTACAACTTAGGTGGTAACACTCACCATCCAAAACTCTAAAATTTTGACATATTTTTACCTTTTATGCTTGCTGGAAATTACATGTAAATTTCCCATTGTTGCATAGTTGCTTAGACATCAAATTTAGATCATTAGCTAGGCAAAAACCTAAATTTCTGCTCTCGAGAAATTAATTTAGGCTTTTGTTAAGGAATTTGTGCATATCCAGCATTTAAATTAACTTGGAAATTTTAATTTCTGGATTGTATTTGAGTCTAAAAACTTCATTTCCAGAACTTAGAATTAGACTCTTTCCACATATATTGCATATTGCTACTTTTTTTGTAAATTTCTATGATTTTGCATCATATTCAATTCAGAAATTGTAAATTACAGATTTCATTTGAGAGCTTGAGCTTTTATTTCAAGATCATACACTTGCTCAAACTTCACCTCTTTGCAAATCTGAAAATTACAGCCATAAAAACATAGTTTAAATTCCATACTAGACTTAGCCATCTCATAAATACTCATTCCATACTAGACTTACCTTGTGGATTTTAAACCTGAAACTTATCTTTTTCCAAACATGCCAACCAGATTACAAGCCATATCCGACTTAAGTCCATAACTCTTCATTTCATACCTTAAACCTTGGACTCAGACTTACCTTAGGAATATCGCCCTTGTGCTAGAGAGAAGTTATCCTAAACTGAGAGGAATATAAGATAAGATAAGATAATTTTATTAATGTCCAACAAGTGATCACTAAAGTAGGTCAAAGGGGTTATTGGGTACAAAAATGACACTGAGTAGCCTCCCTGAGTTGCACAAAACTAACACCTTGGTGCTTGGGATTTTACACTTCAGTGAGTGCTAGATTTGTTGTAACAACTCTCAGACCGGTTGAACTGATAGAAGATTACTCTATTTGAACAACTTCAACTGCCTGCTGGCTAGGTATGCACAAATGTTGCCTATCCAATCTCCAATGGAAACCAAATATGTCAAACATGAGGCTGAAGGTGGTCTTGTTAACCTCGGATCATTGCCTTGAAGGACAAGTTCAAATTAGAATTATGATCAACATTCGATTGCAGATTAGGACTGCAATGTTCTTCACCTTTGCTACAAAGCCCAAAATCTATAGCCTAGTCTTGGCACCACTTAGTGTCACTCCTTGCACTAAACATGCTGTTATGACCTTCATTCCATTGGAAACTAAAGAAGGTGTAATTACGACAAATTTTAACAAGATCGAGGATACCAGGACTAAGTTAGCAGTCACTTCGATGACTTCATTGACAGGGATTTGGTGAACAGGGAGATGACATCAAAGCTGAAAAAAGACATTTCCTTCTCGGTGAAAGTCATGAATTTGATGGGTGAAATCGACAGTATTTAATAAAGGAGGTCTGGCTAACAAAGAGTTGGTGTTGTTTAGCTAAGATGCTGATGAGAGCATAGATTTTTGAGTCAATGGCACTAAGAATGAGATGGAGGAGAAGGCCATTTTTATGGATTTTCGGAAGACCGTCTTTTCTAGGGTTTTGGGGGAAACAACGTTTCTTAGTGTTTGATAAAGGGAAGAGTTGTTAATGGCTTTGGTGACCTGGGTAATCTTGTTTCATTTGATTTTTCAGTAAGGGATGGAGGAAAGGAGGTTCAACATGTTGGAATTGTTGTCCTTAAAATCATAATCACAATTAATGATAGCGTTGCCTTTCTTGGCTTTTAGGATGACAGTTCAGATTGTTATTGAGATATTTTAGGGAATTAAATTCATCCTCAGAAATGTTTGGTTTTGGTTGTTCTAATCTAAAGGATACGAGAACATCTCGACAGACTTCCTCAGCTTCATGGGTAGGAAGAAAATGGATCACAGATTCAATGTTGTAAAGAAGACGATGGGGAACTACTCCTTCTATCCTTTAGGTAGAATGGAGCTCCTTCTGTTTGTACTTTTCTATTGTATTATCATATTATGTTTTTTCCTGTATTAATATAAGTGCCATTTTTACAATAAAAAAATTACTGGAAAATACTTTGTTATCATTATTCGACCACTATAATAATACTATTAAGTAATTCCATAAGTATATTGAGAATTCAGTATATAAGTTGCATGTTCATCGAAAAAGGATGTTTTGGTTGGAACTTGAACATAATATAGGCTTTCCAACAAAAGAAACATGTTTTAGAATTTACAATAGAAATGTCTTAGATGCCATTCATTCAATTCGTAAAAAAATGTTTTGCAGGTATGGTGGCACAGGTCTTGGTCTTTGCATTGTGCGCTCCTTGGTATGGAAACTCTAACTTGAAATAATGGACAATGTATGTTATTTCCATTTAATGAGTAATTTCTTTCAGTCCACAAGAAATTGAAGTCATCCATACTTTTGTGTTAGCATGCCTTTCAATGGCAATGTGTTTGCACATTTATTGATTATACTTGAGGAACTCAAGGGAAACATTAGGGAAATTAAAGTGCTTCAATTCTTTAACAGCCCCTCAAATGCTTGAAATCCTTTCGGATTTCCTTCAAAGTCTGGTTTCTTTAAGTATGCTCAAGAAATCAATGTTATTATTTTAACAGGTTCATAAAATGGGGGGACAGATTAATATCCAACAAAAGGAAGGTCCGGGAACTTTGATGCACTTATCCTTAGTGTTTGGCATACCTGCTGAGAACTCGGAGCAATTTTCTCAGCTCTTTTGGAACAAATTTGGAAAAGAAAGTTCAATGGTATTCTACTACAGTACCTTGTTCTTGTATTATTCAATAATAAATGAAAGATGTCAAGGTGCCTTTTTCCCATGTTGTCAAGATACCATTGCATCTTCCTTCCAAGGATATCCTATGGAAGGATAAACTTTTATGGTTAAGTACATGATTAAGGATTATATATCACTTGAAGTGTACTTGGGAAGAATAGATTATGTAATCTCTTCCACATTTCCTTTTCTTTTCAATTTTACATCTTTCTCTTTTTCTTTTTCTATTATGTGAAGTATTGGTTGTGTCCATAATACTGGTGGCATTCTTAGCTACTACTGTTTACACCATAAGAAGATGTTTTTTGAAACCTATATATTGTATTTTCTTCCCTCTTGGCAGGTACTTCTGGCTCTGAAAGATGACATTGGTCGATTGAAAATGTCCCAATGGCTATATGCAAATGGTATCCAATCATATGAAACATCTAATTGGAATGAAATACCAGAAATACTTTCTAGGGAAGTAGATTGTCTTTATCATCCTGGTTTACAAACAAAAGACACTGTTCAATTGGAGAGTATTCTGAATCATGGGGTTTCAGTGAATGAATTTGGGTGTACAAATCTTAAAGAAGATTCAATGGTTGCAAATGAAGCAAGTGTCATCCATCATTCTTTTGTGAACCAATATTCAAAATATCAGTTCTTTGTAGTCATAGATACAAAGCTTTTGGACACAGACATGAATAGCTGGAAGGCTCAAGTATCTCATCTCAGTAAATACCACAGGACAGTAAAATTTGCATGGCTGTTGAATCACGATACATCTACCACCGTAAAGTTGGAGTTGAGGAGAATGGGGCATTATATCACGGTTAATAGGCCTCTCTATAAATCAAAATTGATTCAGACATTGACAACCATGATAGAAGATACAACATATCAGTTAGAGAAAATGAGTACTGGTTCAGGGTCACCAAACTTACAACTTGACACACAGGACAGCGTGAATATTCAATCTCCCATAATTCCCACAAGGAAAGGACCATCTGATTATTTTTTAGATAAAGACGGTTATAATTCAGCTGAGGATTACAGAAAAGGCTCAAGTAGGAATTTGTGTCCTACCATACCAGCAAGCATTTCCGCCCCAAGAAGCTTAAATAGTTCTGCGATGGCCATGAAAGAAGGAAGGAATTTTATCCCGTATCCCATGAAGGAATATAATGGTTTAAAAATGGCTTCTCAAACTTTGACGAAATCAGAAGATGAAAAGGGAAGTCCAGCCAAGAAATGCAGGTATGATTATATTCACAACAGAATTGATACAGATGACTTTTGTATGAACACTGGTAGTATTGCATCCCCTGAATCACATTCTGGAATCTGCAATGATGAGTCACATGGAGATATGGATCAAATTAAAACATTACTGGTAAATTCTATTTCTAAACAATATAATGGCCATGCCTTCAATATTCAGATGGCATCAAAAGTGAACAATAACCCACAGAGTGAAGGATTGCCTTGTGATGTTTCTTGTGTTCCAGCTTGTCCAACCTTCTCGAGTATTGGGTTCACTGGATCTGTACCATATAAAATAGAATCAAAAGAACAATTATCACCCCATCCATCCTCTAGTGATGACAATGGAAGTCCAAATTGCATCAAAAATCAAATGCCATCCAAAGAATTCCAAAATCCCCCAGTTCGAGTGCCTCCCTCTCATGGTATTTCTTCAGAGAAACCTCTCAAAGGCATTCATATTTTGCTTGCTGAAGATACACCTGTTCTTCAAAGAGTTGCAAGCATCATGCTTGAAAAGATGGGTGCAACATTAGTTGCTGTTGGAGATGGACTGCAAGTTGTGGATGCACTGAACTCTGCTTATAAAGTGGGGGATTCTGACAAATTGACCTCCACATGTAAAACAAAAAACTCCGGAAAACAGATGATATCAGCAGATTCACCACCATTTGATCTGGTTCTCATGGATTGTCAGGTATGTTATGTTTTAATATTCTCTTCAGGACATATTTGTTCCTTTTAGGACTATTTCTTATTGCAAAGCATTCTAAATTATGTCACATGATATTTTTGAACAGCTAATTCAAAATTTACCAAGAAATCAAATGAATTTCCAATGTGCAGGCTGGTATCCTGTTAGATATGAGACTGACAGATTACATTTGACTTTATTTGAGGCACATTTTTAAGGAATTCAACTGAAAGCAATATCTGCTGAAATGTTATGGTCTTAAGAAAACTATTAATGATTACTTTAAAATGTTTGAAAAGTGAATATCTGATGCAATTCACCTTTTGATAAAGCAAAATTTTCCAACATAATGCTTCAGCAGTATTACTGATGCTAAACCCCACTCAAATAGGTGCAATTCTATCAATAATAATATTATTAGTAAGATATACAAGCTCGAAGATTGCAATTACCATATCTCAAGAACATATATAGTTGGTTTAAACTTTAAATAAAAGATCCTATCAATCAAAACCCTTGGCCCATGAGAAAGCTTCAGTCTCTCATAAGCATATTTGCCAGCCATAACAGTAGACCGTATTTCTCATAGGCTTGGTTAATTGTTATAGCATATGTACTTACAATGTGTATATTCTATTGTGCTTGAGTTCCTTAACTATGGTTGCCAGTTAACTATGATTAAGTAAAAAAGGCCCCTACTTCAATTATGATGAAGCCCAAGAACTAGGTAAACGCTATTGGGGGAAGGGAGCGGGAGTGGGGGTGGGAAGCATAGTTTTCAAAAACTTCCAGGAGCAGAGCATTTTGGGAGTGTTTTTTATATCATACATATTTTGATGCGCATATATATATATTAAAACAGGGATGCAGAATGTTGAATCAGCTGCAGAAAACATGAAAACATAGATCTAACTATTGGAGTAATGATGATCATAGTACACATACAACATCAATCATCTAGCAGCTATAACTTATAACATTGTCAACATTTGCCATCAACAAATCTAACAATTAACCTAAGTCACCTGGTTCGAATTCGTGTTTGAGTTCGGTGACCTTGAAATTCGACAAAAAATCGGCAATCAAAATTTTGGTGATAAAATTCGGCATTAAATTCGAGAGGCTATAAAATTAAACTATATATTTATATATATGAAAATTTTTAATAAAATTTAATGTGTCCATTAACCATATCATGAAAATGAAACTATTGTATATACCAACTATATTATATATGAATTTTTTGATAAAAATGAAACTATAATCTAGATTCTATACCAACTATATATATATATATATATATATATATATATATATATATATAAAATTTAACATATTCATTAAGCACATTATAAAAATGAAACTATACCATATATGATTTTTTTTTATAAAATTTAACATGTTCATTAAGCACATTATAAAAATGAAACTATACCGTGATAATTAAGCGTAATATGTTTTCAGAGTGTTCTTCATCAAACATTGGGTTACATATTAATTACATTCAGCGATATGCAAATTGCAATATGGTTCACGACGGATGAGATGGGTCACAACATTCTTTAGTTGTATGGGCCACACATTATACTTCAGTTGTATTCGTTGCGATATGGATCATGACAATCGAAGGCGAGGGTGAGGCACCCGCAACTGACTTTGGAGTTTGGACAATGCAAGCGGCGAGTAGTGACAAGTGACTGGAAGACTCATAGAGTAGAGGCGGCATCCAAGGATGGCAGTGGCAGGCGATATGAGCTAGGGTTTAACCTTTTCTAGTTTTCCATTCGAATTTTTCTGGCGAACTTCAAGATTAAATTTGGCATGCCTTGAAATTCACCTAAATTCGAATTTTATCCTTGAAAAGCACCGAATTCGGTGACTTAGCAATTAACATCAACAATGAAATGAAACAGAGCATTATATTCATTGCCAAAGAGTGGTAGGATGCAATCACAAATTCAAACTTCGAACTGACCATCAAGAACATGCCTAACCTGTGCCCAAAACTAACCATCAAGGACAATGTCCACCTCCTGAAATTCATATCTATTAGATGCCAATGCAGCCTTGTCTTTCAAACCTTTCCATGAATCACTTGAGACCATACTAGCCAATGCTTGTTTGTACTTTAAAAGGCGCCTAAAGGCAAGTTAGTAACTAGCAAATTTGTTCTTTGCAATCTTAAGTAGCTCCAGCCTAGAGTGATTGCAAAAACCATAGTGGGCCATGCTATGATTGGTAAGAAATTTTATCATTTTCTTCCCTCTATTGTATAATGCGCCATTCCATTTATAATTAGGGTCCTGTTATCACATATATTGTAGTTGGAGCTACCATGATGCAGCAGACTATTTTTCTTCCAGTTAGTGCCAAACCTGGATGTGTTGAGCATATTCTTCCAGTCCTCATTGGTGGTACAGCCAATTAGTGCCATTTCTTTTGATCAACAACAGTATCTCGTGTCATGACTTAGCCTTGGATGATCCATTGAGATGGACTTGTTGTAGCCATGTTTCACTTAGCAGAGTAGCAGATTATGCAGCTGATACATTTCCCTTTCCCCATGATGAGCATTCAGTCTTGGTTTCATGGTGATTAGCAGAGACAGGTATATATGTGTATTTGAGTGCTACTACATTGTCTTGCTCATCTTATTAGCTCTAACTTGACATGGTGACTGATTTTAGTGATTATGTATTCTAGTGCTATCATAGACTTGTTATTCTGAGTTGATCTATGATTTTGAATGATAAGGCTTTTTATATGCTAACTAGTGTTGCTTACTTTATGCAAACTTAGTCTTACATTGCTATGTTGGCATCACCTTTTCACTTCCATCCATTCATCCATTTCTTCCATATTTGAGATTGACCCTTGACTTGTGAGATTGAAGATCTTTTCCCCCACTTAGACCTCTGTGTTGGATAGAACTCATGTTATCTTGTGTCTTGGCTCTGAGTTGTGCAACATAACTTACCGAAATCCTTGGCCCATCTGGGCCAAGAGAACTTGCTAGTGTTGGGTCTTGAGCCTAGATGAGTTAGGATTTTGAAGCCTTAACCCTTATGGTCGGTTACCCCGAATGTTTTGTCCTGATTGTAGATGATTCCCGTCGACTTACCCCATGATTCACTTATGGGCCAAGAGTACCTATTTGTGTTGTGACATGAGCTAAGGTTGGTTAGTTGCCTGAATTGTCTCAACGGGACTTGAAGCAGGTTGTGCTACCATCATTACATGCATTTATGTGGTTTATGCCATATATTTTGAAATGTAAGCCCCTGATGAAATTTGCAAATAGATGTGCTTTTAAGCACATGTAAAATCGTAAGCGGGATATGAAATAAAATGTAAATGGTCCAAAGAAAGAAGATGTGGAACAAATGCTATATCTAAATGACTATTGGCCATGATATATCCAAATGTAATGATTATTTCCTCATAGATCCTACGGGTTTGGCTTTGAGATGGAGTAAGGGACAACTAATTCTAAGTTTCCCCTAGGATCCCTTATACTACAATTGCTTGTGTACTTAACGCAAGAATCCTAGAAAAAAGATCCTCACAAAGCTTGAGTCGAGCTTGGATGTGAGTTGTAGACACTTGTTAGAGTTGACCTGCAACTCTAACCAGGTATCAGAAAAATGTTGACCAAGCAAGCTCTTTCAGAAAAAAGTTGACCTGCAACTCTTGATGAATAAGCTCATGTCTAACCCTAACATCATCTTCATCCTTAGAATCAAAACTACCTACACCCATGAAGAAAATGGGCGTATGATTCTCGTTATCTTCTAGCAAGTTGATTCTTTCTACACCTAAGGTACCTTTTCCACAAGTATTCTTCAGCCCATCTTCATAAGTCTCTAGATAACCATCAATGAAGGGATCCCTAAAAATCCTTATTGTTGCCCACCTATTTCGACTAGGTGGCAACTTCATGTACATGAAGATGTATATAATTGTACAAATTGTACCTTGGAAAAATCTGAGGATTTTTTCACTCCTGCAGGGCAATTGCCCCTTTGTAAAACGAAATGTCTGCTCCCCTGTGTGGGAAAATTAATGTAATTTTATGTGCTAGTATGGGTGATATGATATGGATGCCACACCATGGAACTGGTTGTTAGGGAAGTCCCCTCATCGAGTGTTTTTTCCCTTTCCAATTAATCTTGTTGTTTAAACGATTTTAATTGGTTAGGTTTTTCACTCAAAATCCTCCAAAGTGGTGACGGGCGTTCTAACAGTCAAGTCCATGAGATGGCTAAGGCTTCAAAATGTTATTCATGACCATGCTAGACATTTGTGTAGAGTCTTGCGGAGTTTCGTTATGTTGTTGTATTTTTATTTATTCTTTCTAGTTAATTAATTTCACCCCTTGGTGATTAATTAACTAGGTTTTGATGTAATAATGTAATTGCTCAAGCACTGGCATTTTGTAATAAGGGCTATGAATGCAAGGTAAATTGCTATGAAACCCTCTAAGCCAATGCTTCGAGTCCCATGTCATTCTGACAAGGGGTTGGGAAGTTAGAGCAATTTTAGTTAAGACAAGGTATTTTTTTCTAGGAAATTAATTTAATTTCCAAAGGTGAAAAATTAAATTATTTGATTTTGAAGGAAAAAATCAAATAAGGCCATGGTAATTAAGTTTGGGAGGTGGCTAAGCATAGTCAATTTTTATTTAAATAAACCCCCCCATGGTCAAAATAATTGTTTGAAGATTTCCCAAGTGGGGTGCCCCTCTTGTCTTAATAAAAGATAAAAAATAAAAGAATAAAAAGATAGAAATTTTAAAAAATAAAAGAATAAAAAGATAGAAATTTTAAAAGTAAAAGAATAAAAATAAAAAATAAAAAATAAAAGATTAAAGCTTGAAAATAAAAGATTAAAAGATTTAAAAATAAAAGATAAAAATAAATAAATAAATAAAGGATAAAAGATAAAAAATAAAAACAATAAAAAACTAAAATAATAAAATTAAAATTTGAGTCAAAAGGGGGGCCCCACTTGAGTCATGGAAACCCTAGATCTAAGGGTGTAAATGCATTAAGACATGGATCAAGCACCTAAGCCATGGATTGAAAAGTAATCTAAGGGTGTAGAATGGTTGAGATGGGTGCAAAGTCAAATACCTAGATCTAGTGGTGGAGATCTAATCTAGATCTAGATCTAATCTTGGTCGTTGATCTTCAAGGGGTTGGGGTTGCTCCTCAACTATATAATGGGGGTCTCACTCCCTCATTTGACATGATCTATCATGCTATTGTTATGCTACTGGAATATTTCTTCATTTTCCTCTCATATTCTCTTGCTACTTTGTATTGAATCTTGCCCTAGTTGGGCCATTTAATCAAAGAAATTCTTTGGAGGGACATTGTGCTACATTCTACATTCTTCATGATCCATTTCTTGTGAGGTAACTTGTATCTTTTTTAGTTTTGAATATTTGTATTAGTCTAGTTAGCTCTCCACAAAGTATTTTGTGGAGAGATTAGAGAGTAAAAGTATTTTTACCCTCTTTTGTGAATGGTTTAGCAATTTTTCTTCAAAGTATTTTGCAGGGATTGTTAGACATTCATCACTAGGCTTACATATTTTTGCAGATCTAGATTTGTTTGTAGGTTTTCCAAGCAAGGATATCTCTCCAAGGGTTTCGTTTTTTCAAATTCTCAATTCGGCCATTTTCCTTTTTCCTTCCTGAAATTGGGTTTTATTCACTGTATAGTGAATATAACCCTTGTTTTAGGGCCATCCATTATATATTAGTATAAGCTTTTAATTCTGCTGTTTATATGTTGTTTTCACCCTAAAAACATTCATTTTCAGCCACTAAAATTTCTGTTTTTCCTTTTTTTTGAAGTTCAGATTTTTTCTGTAAAATTTCTGGGTTGTACACTAAATTGTTCTAACTTTCTGTTTCAATTTTCTGCAGTAATTTCCAGCAAGTTGCTGATTTTTTGCAGGTTTTATGCACAGAAAGAGAGGGTGATGCTGCCCTAAATTGCCTAGAAAAACCCAGCAAAAATTTGGTCCAAAAGAGGCCCTAAACTACACTTCTCCTCTCTCTTTTATTACACTGTAAACCCCAAATGAGAAGTTCTCTTTGGGGTATTTCTCTGCTATAAATTCGTATAAGTAGTTGCTTAGAGTTAGTTTTATTTACAAGTTATTTTTCTGTTTACCCACCTATTTTTGTGACAGACCACCATCTCTGTCACAGAGATTGAAGTGAGGTTAGTTTACTCAGTTTTATTTTTCTGTTCACCCACCTATCTTTGTGACAAACCACCATCTCTGTTACAAAAATTGTTGTGAGGTTAGTTTACTGCTTTAACTTGTTGTATTTTTCTTTCTAGTTTTATTTTCAGTTTACCCACTATCTCTATGACAGACCACCATCTCTGTCACAAAGATTGCTGTGCGGTTAGGCGTTACTTTAGCTAGTTACAGTTTCTTTCAAGTTTCAGTAAATTTTAATTTTCTGTCAAAAGGGTAATCATACAACCCATCTATCCTGTGTATCCTCTACCCACTTGTCATCTCCCTTTAGGACTTCAAGTTGGATATGAAAAGCATGAGAAGTGGGGGTTTAGGTAATTAAAACAACTTTTTTTTTCTACTACAATCAACACATTTTATTTTTCAAGTCCAAGATCAAGTACCAGTACCTCCCATAAGGGATACCGCTTGGTTGATCTTGTTGATAGCTTAAAATAAACCTTGCATGCTAATCACCAAGACTAAAATTAACCCCTAAAATTAACCAACAACAACTTCACTATTTCCTGTTCCTCTACTCGGTTACCACCCTTCGAGGTACTCGCGAGATACGACAGGGGATAGAGGAGTCTTAGTTTAATAGGCATCCATCTAGCTGTTTTTCCTGTTGATTAAAAACAGTGGCCTCGGAGGCGACTTGGGGTAGAAGACCATGGGGGCTCTCTAGGCATTCTACGTCCCCCTTGTTGAGCATCAGGCCATTGGGGTTTGACCTGTGAGCTATGGGTGGGCTTTGCTCCCACTTTGTTGAGCGCAACAACATTCCCTCTTTGACTTGAGAAATACTGGATTGGGGTAGTCACACCACCGGTTCTAAAACTTAACTTCAAGAAGAAAAACTTTAATAAAATTTATTAAAACGAACCAAGAGACATTGCAAAACGTCCTACAAACACAGGTCACTACTATTCATCTTTGCCTTGTTGTTCAAGGTTTTTACTGCAAGCACTCTCACATTTTATTTCACTGCAAGTTTTTCCTTTCAGTTTTCGCAAAGTCTTATGGTGGCATTCTTTA
>LPNX011021005.1:605866-647635 GCA_001517045.1 Pseudotsuga menziesii | reverse complement strand
ATCTGTTGGTTTAAAGATATAAGTTTTGTTTAAAGAGGAAGAAAAATAAAAGAACAGTAAACACTTTGCTCGAATATATATATGCTTGAAAAACTAACAGGAACAAATATAGACCATGTTGTATTTTGAGTCACTGCCTTGGGAACCATGCTTGACTTGGTCAACTTGGTTTACCAAGTCAAAGTACCCAAACTGAAGGTGAGATACTTTATCTATATAATCCTATAAGCATCCAAGGTAAGAAATGCTCCAATGGTGTATATCAAAACCAAACTTAAATCAATGTTATTCATAAACATGGTGACAACAATAATAATAATAGAAGATATACATGCGCTTCTAAAGAATCTTGAAACTTCCTAGAAGTCTGCTTGTTCTTGCCATACTTACAAAGTGTAAACAATGTGTTATTGTTGGGTGAGGATGGAAAACAAAGGCTAAGGGTAAGGGTAATGACTTTTGACCGATTTTGACTCTGTGATCTCTCTGAATGATGACAAATACACACAACCACAATGGCATATGCATGACAGATAAACAATAGGGAATGGGCTTGTCTCACAAGTGGATGAGTTGATTTGAAAATGGTCCATTCAACTTTAACAACATGTCTACGACTCACATTCAAGCTAAGAATCAAGCTCCGTGAGGATATTTTCTAGGACCCTTGCGTAGAGTACACAAGAAAATGTAGTGAAGAGATCCTAGGGGACACTTAGAATTACCTTTCCCTTACTACATCTCACATCAAAACGCATGGGCTCCGTGAGGAATTAATCATTACATTCTAGATAAGATGGCCAGCAGTCTTTAGATTTTGCATTTGTTTATCCACTGCTTTATTTAGGCCTTTCATAATTTCATTTCATAGCCCTCTTTGAGTTGTGTCTAAAGACAGTTTGCAACTTTATTTATGGGCTTGCATTTCATAATATATAGCATATGACACATAATGCATGTAATGATTGTAGACATATTGCTTCAAGTTTTAGCTGACAACTCTTCGGGAAACTAGGGAGAATATCCACAATTAGGACCAAACATCGGGGGAAACCGACCAAAGAGGTCAAACTTCAAAACCCAACTCGTCTAAGCTCAGGAACCAACACCAGCGGGTTCTCCTAGCCCAGAAGGGTCAAGGCGTCAGCAAGTTTTTTTGCAAAACTCAAAGCTAAGACACAGAGCAACATGGGATCTATCATGCTTGGAGGTCAAAGTGGGGAAAAGATCTTCAATCTCACAGGTCTCAAACAGTCTAAGTCATGGGATAAAATCAATGGATGATACTGAATGGATGGGGACAAGTGATACATGAAACCAACCTAGCACTAAGGTTTACTATTTGTACAAGCATGGCATGAGCAATAGTCTTCACATTAAGTTCCTTAATTAGCCATAACACAAGTTCAAGCATTAGTACATATAAGCATAGGTCACCATAATCATCCTAACATGACAAACATAGGTGTTTGACATACATCATAGAGCAAAATCAAACCAAAGAGGCATATACCTGATCTCACCATATATACCTGTCTCCAATTGATAAGGCCCCTCTACAATTGTGTGTACCGCATCTGATCTGCTCATCTGCAGAAATGAACTAGGTCATCACTGAAATCATCTCAATGGACGAGGAGATCTCAGTCCTAGCAAAGAAAATCCGTTGAACAAGGCTATGGAATGGTTGAAGTTGTAAGGATCCATGCTAATGCATATGCGAAAAATAGCCCGGAATAGAATAAGAGACAAGTTTTGTATGCTGCATCATGGTAGCCCAGCGGCAGAATGTATATGTGTTAGCAAGGTTGATTAAGGATTTAGTGGTAGTGGTTTAGATCAATGTTACAAATATCGTGTCAGCGAATATATCGCCGAGGGTCCAAAAAGAAATTATCGGATTTATCAGCGAAAATGTCGGCAAACATCGGCAATATATCGGCAAAATAAAAAATACAAAAATTCAAAAAATTACTATATATTCGAAAATATCGCCATAAAATCGGCAAATATCGCTATATATTAAAAAAAATCGGCAAATATTGCGATCAAATCGGGAAAATATCGGGGCGATATATTGCTAGTGAGTTGACATCGCGATATATCGCAATGTTGTCGATATATCGGCGATGTTTGTAACACTGGTTTAGATAAATGAGTTTTTAGGAGTTTTTAACAACAATAATAAGACAATAGATTTGTAAGATGAACGAATTACTACAGCATAAATAGCACAAGAGCTTTAAATAAATCATTCAACACATAAATTATCTAAGCAAAGCTTTACACAGATAGAAAAAATAAAGACTAGTGCTGAATTAAATGGAGTCGAAAAAATTGTATGTGTTGAAATGTTGGAGTGGATATTTTGCAATTGTCTCTTGATAAATTTTAAATTATTGTGGATTGGTGAGTGGATTAAATTAGGGGGAAGGGGACTCCAAATATACCTGACAGTATGAGGAGTGTGTCCAAAACCCTTATCCGATGTGGTTCCATGCGAAGAATATGTGGGCTAGATCAGAGTCTCTGGGATGTGTCCAATACTACACCAACGAGGGTGTAGCCTGGCGGTATCCCGAGGTCACTATCCAGTGGTTCTCGCTTCCTGTGTGAACTTTCCCCGCAATGAATTAATTCAAGGCGTTGGATTTTCGCCTTGGGAGGTTAATTTGAAAGTGAAGCTATCTTAAACTAGTCACCCGCGTTCCTTTTGATGCATCCAACTGGTCGGTCGAACTATAGCGGTGCAAAGCATACACAACGGAGCCTTGGTAATTTTTAAGGATTTTAGTGCGATGTGTTTGTTTGTTTATTAAGTCCCCAAGTTTCAAGTTATAAACCCCAATCGGGAGAGCAAGGGGAGTAAATTATATGAACTGTAAAAGCAACATAAAGTAAATAAGCAACAGTTTTCTAATTAGTCCTACCACGCATATCTTTCCCCTTCTGGGTAACTTGGGACGTCGTGGGGTTAGTGTTTGTATTACTTTGACAAATGAAATGATATAACAAATGTGAAACTTATCAAAGTATACTAATCTGCAAAAGAAAAACTAAACTAAAAAAAAAATTATGAAATTTGACACCGATGCAAATCCCCCTTGGGAGGATGGGGAGTGGTCTCTGAAGAGCTTACTCAAATATTTTTATTATGATTGGTTACAATGCATGTTAGGAAAGAACACTTGGTTCTTATAGAAACTGAACCCAAAGGCTTACAAATCTTATAAAAAAAAGGTTGCAGAAGGAGGGAAAACTCATGGGGAGCTCTGGATGGCCCAAATGTCAGTTTTCGGGCAGCATTTCCTCATCTTTTTTAATGGACCTGCTAAAAAACAGCAAGTAATTATTAGTGAAACGTGCCCAAAAATACTTTGGGCAACACAAAAAAAATGACAAAATTCTAATCTAAAGAAATAATTTTAAAGAAAAGTGAGTAACTAGGAAGATTGGGATTGAAACCCAATTTCTTAGGATCTTGGACAGCCTTTGCAAGGCTTCCAATAAGGCACTTGATGCTAGATATTCTTATTATTTGAAATAAAGAAATGCTCTTTCTAAGCAAGCTATAGATTTAAATTGAGAAACTACTTGCAACAGAGAGAGTTTTCTTCAACTAGATCTAGATGTATGAGATAAAAAAAATTGAAACAAAATTAGATCTACAATGCTAGCTTATAACTAAGAATTGAAATATATATGCTCTTAAAATGACGATCTTGAAATACAAGCTAGATAAGTAACCAGAACCGTGTGAAAATTTAAATTTTTAAAGGAAGAACATGTAGGAGCCCTGGTGAAAAGAATCAACAATTGAAAATCGGTTGGACTTGTTATCACATATACATTTTTTCAGCCAGGCTTCCATAATGCAGCATGCAAACTTGTCTCTTTCTATTACGGGCTACTTTTACATTGGGTATCAGCATGGATCTCTACAGCTTCATTTCACTTCAGAGCCTTGTTCTTGATGTTTTCCTTGCCAGGACTGAGACCCAGGAGTCCATTGAGGTGATTTTGGTGATGATCTAGTTCATTTCAGCAGAGCAACAGATCAAGAGTTGGTACACACACAGCCAGGGGCTTATCAGTTGGAGACAAGTATACATGATGAGATCAGGTATATTCCCTTGGTTTAGTTGTTGCTCTATCATGTATCTTAGATACTTGTACTTGTCATGTTAGAATGATCACAGTGACCTATGCTATATGTTCTTTATTGCTCTAACCTTTGTTATGATTGATCAAGGAGTCCAATGTGAAGACTGTTTCCCATGCCATGCTCAAACAAATGTAACCCTTAGTGCTAGGTTGGTTCCATTACATCTCTATTCGTCCGTCTAGTTCATCCATATTTTCTTTTACCCCATGACTATGACTGATAGAGACTTGTGAGATTGAAGACATTTCCCCATTCTGACTACTATGTGTGACAGACTCCATGTTGTTATGTGTCTCTGGCTATGAAGTATGTGTCTTGGCCAGTGTGGCTAGGTGCACAGGGTTGTCATCCTTAAGTCCTCAAAACAAGTGCTCCACCATAACAGTGTTGTTAAACACTAAAGCATCGGAACGCATAAAAGCTATATCTAAAGGATGCAAGAATATAAAATGTTGAAAAAGGTAGTCATTGGCCAAGATATTGAGCACCCATTCCTTGTATAATGTAAGGCTCGGTTTGCCCTCTACAGGGGGATCAGGGAAAGGCGAACCCGTCAGGGCTATGGAATGCTCGCGGGAAGCGGGTAGCCTAGTCATTTACTAGAGCCCAGAAGGCTTTCCAGGGCACCTGCTCTTGTAGGCTGGCTACCATCTTATGAAATTGTGAGACTCATTGAAAGGTTAATGGTCAAAGGATAAGCACTCACCCTTTGTATGGTGTTCGGCTCAATGGTCCCCATAGGGCCACAGGGTGAGACTAGTCATGAAAGACTGGGTCTTTGTCAGTACTGGAGCCCAGAAGGCATTCAGGGCACCTGCCTTTGAAGGTTGACCTATATTTGCAATAAATTTGCAAAGGAAAACTTGCTAGAGTCTGAAGGGAAGCATACCCAAATACTTCACCCATCTATGAGACACCTCCATCCCCTATTGCTATCTGTCATACATGTGTCACCTTGGTAGAGTTTATTAGTTGTCAGTCGAATAGATCACTAAGTCAAAGTTAATCCAAGTCATGTCCCTTTCCTTAACCTGGATCTTCCATCACCACCCATCTATAGCATAATTGGTTACACCTTGTAAGTATGGCATGAGCAAGCAGAATTCCAGAAGACTCTAAGATCTTTCAGAAGCAAAGGTACATTTTATTATTATTATTATGTTTGGTCACTATGATTCTGAATAATTGATTTAAGTTGGGTTCTAATACACACCATTCGAGCATGGCTTACCTTGGAATGTTGCAGGATCATATTAGTACAGTATCTCACCTTGATTTTGGGTACTTTGACCAGGTCAACTCAGTTGACCAAGCCAATCACGTTTCCCAAGGCAGTGACTCAAAGATACATGGTCTATATTTGTACGAAACATGCCCAGGACCAATACTATATTCTCAGTTTTCAGGGTTTGGCCCCGGTTCTCCAGAAAAGTGATTATTATCACTTAATTATTAGCCAGATGACCTATTTTTTATTCAGATGTAAGTATGTTTGGTTCTCCTAGAGCAGAGCAGCGTTCCAAGGGTATGAATAGTCACTAACACCATTCTTCTATGTCTCCAGATCATCCAGAGCGGTTTGTTTTCCCTAGTTCTTAGCCCAAAGTGAGTTATGATGGATTTATCAGTTTTCAAGGATTGTACCAACAGAAAATGAACTAGAAATTCACTGAAAAAATCGATTTGGCCTCCTGGGTCAAGGAAATGGTTTGGAAATTTGACAGATGATGTTTCTCAACATCTCGGACAGTCCTTCAGCAGCCTTCAGTCGACAGATGTCCATATTATTTAGTTATGGCTCAGCCAATGAGGAAAACCCCCCCAAGGGGCGCCCCCTCTAATTGGCCATTGATGTATTTCATGATTATATCTTATGATTTGAAGTTGTAAAGGGGCCTAGGGTGAATTAAGCCCCTAAGTGACCCCCCTCAATGTATTGATGTATCACACATATGTTATATTTTGAGTTTGACTTAGGATAGGCGTCCTTAAGCAAAGTGCACCCCCTTTAGTTGACTCAAAATCACTTGATCCATGTGAATAAGTTGTGGATTGATCTCCATCGTTGATGATCTTCTAATCTCAATCGTTGGATGATAAAGTTAGTTATGATTTGTGTCTCTATCAAACTATTTAAGAGAAGTGACCCCCCATTGTAGTTCATGAGCTTTGGCACCAGAATATCAACAAAGAGATTTTTGCTTGAGATTATTGGTTTGTGTATCTTGTGGATGTTCTGATTTGATGACTGGCATTGTTGTTCTTCCATACTGAGTTTCATTCAGGATAGATTTTGCACTTTTTTCTTTGCCCATTTCATCTATAGGAGGAGACACGCTAGGAGAGAGAGGGCGACTTTGTGGGGAAGCTCACCTTCGTCCCAGCTCCGGGGTGTTCGGTTCAGGGAGTATTTTTGTCTTTATGATCTTTTACTCTCTTTTCCATTCCGTATTTTGCAAATCCCATTCGTTTGACTGATCGGTTGATGTTTCTCTAATCTAGCAGGTTGAAGGGAGCGCAAAGGTGACTGACTGGGACATAGCTACACCAAGATCTAGCTTGGGGAAGTTCATTTTGATAGGAGATCGGCATTCTTCATCATTTCCTGATCAATCTACAGATTCCAGGTATGTCTCCCAGGTGAGTTTCTCTTCTTTTATTTCATGCGCATGCATTGCTCATCATTCCATAAAAGTTAAAACCCTCGTTTCTTAGATCCATAAGTTCTAGCTTGCAGCGAGCTACGAAATTAAAAACCCACTTTTATTTTAACATTAAATCCCTAGATCTGAAGTTTTGGCTTAATCGGACTCCGTTTACCCATCTAAAGCACTGGCCAACTATTAGGGAAAAACGCTCCCATGGGGGAAAGTGGCCTTTTCAGCAAACCGCAAAGTGGGTATTGTTGGTTCTTTTCCAATCGCCTAATCTTGCACCCAACAATCATTCTGAGTGTCCATCCGTGCTTAATTTCACCCATTTGCCCTAGATCCCAATTTTCCTGCATAAACCATAAGGAAAATTTAGGGCTTTTACCTTGATGCTCCAAATCTCCCAGTTTTCTCTTCAAATTGCAATTAATCAGTTAACTAAGAGATACAACCAAGATTCCCTCACTTGTCTATTCCGTATCCATAATCTTAGGGTTTCTTGGTCTTAGGGACGCCCCCTGGGTTTAGTGTTTCATTGAGTCCAAAGTGTCGGTATCCTTGACTGGTGTGATAGCTGAGTTCTTTCAGAAGCCCTGGGTACCGTAAGTCACAACTTTAGTTGCCTTTCCTCTGTCGTCTTGAATAGGGTCACCTCACAGGGAATCTACAAGATTTGTGATAACAGGACTACTTCAAGAGGACAATGTTCCTTGAAAGGTGAGCAAAGAGTAGGAGAAACAAACTAGATCTCCTTCTAATCCACCCAAGAGAAACCTGAAAGATACTTGCACTTGCATAGACTTGTTAAAGGGTTAGTGAAATCCAAGATGTAAATGAAAAGAGCATACTCACAAACAAGTAAATATGCAAAATCTTGAATTTGACAAAATGAAATTTTCACTAAGAATTGAAACAACAATTCTCATCCTATTGATTAATACTAATCATTTAGGCTAACACCAATATGCTATTAAACAAATGCAAGACTTAACACTATACAGTTACCTCAACCATACAAGCATAGCATCATCCAGTTGGAACAACAATCCACCATATGACCTCCAAAGCTAATCTTTATTCAAAGAAAATATTCAAGCAAGTTACAAGTTAGAGCAGAGGTTCCACACACTTCATGCTAAAGAGAGTGAATGGACCTTGCTTTTATAGTCGAAGGAGACCCAGGGGGGCGCAACCTTTACTGACAGAAGAGTGTAGTTGAGCTTGAGTTTTTGAAAGCGATTGAAGGAATGTTGGAGTTGAAACGGAGCTTGATGGAAGGAGAGGGCACCACATCTCCATGAGGAGATGTGCCCTCTCTTGGATGCCTCTCCATGCTACTCGCATTACTCCACCACTAGCCATGGGCGAACCATCAATGAGATAAAGCATATCAATTTGGCGATGAACTGGACATGAAAGCCATGATTTGTGGGTGACTCACCCCTCACAAAACTCCAAGCCAATTGATTGACTCATTTGCCAACTCACACAGGCCCATGCGACTTCAATGAAGGTGGGTGACCTATATGCATGAGCGTGAGGCGAGTTCAATGTGGTGGCATCTCAAATCCATGTTTAAACTTAATACTTTATCCATAGTCCAAGTCTCTAATGACATGGCCCACCACAAAGGACAAGAATGACATATTTTCCAAGTCGTTTGACCAAGTTCTCATTACTTTTGACTTATGTCATTTTATCGCATAATTAACATTAAAATGACATTTTGTAGCTCCCTTAGCAAAATAATGCTTTATGGGATGACTTAACCACCTAAAACATAGGAAAAGTGGCCTTTAGGGTAAAGAGGATGCTCTGACCATGAAAACGAGCCTCCACGCTCCAAATTCCGCCTCCAGATCAAGCTTTCATGACATTTACAAAAAATTTAATTAAACCATTAAAAAAGGGCTTAATTTGCAGGAAAATATAATTTTCTCGAAATTGAACAAAAACCTAGGGGGACCTAGCACATGTCCATACGACTCAAAATTAATGCCTAGCATGCTCATATACATTGACACGTGAGTTGTAATAACCTTCTAAGGCCTAACCACCAAGATGACCATTCCAGCTTTGGAGGAGTGGTGAAAAACTCGAAAATTATATGTCGCTTATTCAACATTGCATAATTGACAAGGGAAAAAACACCTTGGAATGATCGGATTGATGTCTAATTCTTAGAGAGCCCAACGCTTTACAAATTCATCATGCTATCAGCCTATCACACTTTATTACAACTCCCCCAAGGGGGTATGAACATGCAGTACAAAAAAATAAAATGGGCCTAGAAGGCCTGATGAACTTCTGAACTCTGATCATGAACAAGTAACCTTGTTCAAACTTTGTCGGCTCACTTGAAGTCCAACTAAGAATGACTTATCCGATAACAAGGCACAAGTAAACATGGGGACCTATCTTAACACAGAGGTCGCAGTGGGAGAGGGGAAGGTCTTTTATATCACTAATCATGTCCAAGGCAACATGGTAATCTACTACAAGCGTGTAAGATACAGATGGATGGAAGGACAAGTGAAGATGATGGCAAAAGAAAATGGGGAATGGGCTAAGTTATACATGGGGTGACCTTACTATCGAGCATATGAATAAGTCTAAACATTTGTGTTGCTCAATGATTCAATTGTCAGTCCAAAAACAACTAATAGATCATTACCACACTGCTACCACATATGAATAGTCATATCTACTAATATAATCAAGAAAGACAAAATATACAAGCAAACATCGTGCCATATACCTCCTCAGTCAACTCTGTATCTGGATCCATATCTACAAGGCCTCTGACTGTCTGGAAGGGATAGGTAAAGTATATCAGTTGTCTGTTTTGTTGTGTTGCTCAAGTGAACCATGGTCTATTGAGCATCTCAGGCATCATGTGGGCTCAAAAGTGACAAGGCACACTGGTAGTGCTTCTCTAGGGCTCTAGTTGTCTCATAAAGTACTCTGCCACTGATCATCACTATGCTCACAATAGGTTGATCCCAGTCTAGGATTGGCTCAGGTCTGGTACAAGACTGACCTGCAGCATCATTGTAGCCCGACTACTATGGATGTGATAGCAAGTCTTTGAATTGCTAAAAGAGGAGTTGTATCTGAAGCTTATGTAGGCACCAATCCCACATAGCCAAAACCAAAAGTCCTATTTGAAATGGGATCCTGGGGTAGCACACAATCAGACCTGGTCAAATGTAGTTCCACACTGATGGAATCCAACCTAGAGGGTCGTCAAGCTCTACAAGCCGAAAGTCAATGTTTCACACACTTGAAACAACACCTGAAGCAGCACAGAAGAGGTCAAGACAATTCCTTGTGGCCTTCACTGACTCTTGATCAACCTTATTGATAGAAGAGAATCACCCACAAAATGATTGTTTACCAATCTGAACCTTTATGAAGAGAAATGCCCCTAAATCCTTCCTTGCATTTTGGCAGCCTCCAACAAATAGCACATGGCATCGGCAGCCAACACAAAGATATGGGGCAAGGGGTCAGCCCTGCCTGATCAAATGAAGAAGTAGGATGCAAGCTGGGGGGGAACTATTGACTGAAACAAAAGCCAAGGCATTGGAGAAAAGCATGTTTACTATGGTGACACATCTGGAGCCAAACCAGAGGCACTGCAACATCTCCTCAATAAAGGACCAGACAACTCTGTCATATGCTTTATCAAAATCAATTTTAAAGAATTAACAAATGACCCACCTTATTGAATAATAAAATAAATTGTCACTTAATAATAATCAGACTTCCATCAACCACATGTTGATGTCATCAAGGACAAAAAAAAACTACAAGACAAAATATCATGGAGCTGCAAATTTGGGGTTGACATTGACTAATGTTTAAAGCATTCTGTTTTGAAATTTTATGTGCTCACAACTTCTAGACTCGTAGCTTAGCTAATGCAAATGCTTTCAACGTGTGCCTTAAATGACCTCACAATGTGTTATGGAACTTTCGTTATGCACAGTAATTTCTTTTTCTATCTACAGATTAGGTTTCAAACAATAGATTAAAACAGAACAAAATGCACATACTCAAAACGCTACACAATAAATTTTTAACCAAAACTTCTATATAAATAGGAAAAAAGCTTGTATTTGAGAAGACCGGCTGTTTGAACTGTGATAGCATATGGCTATAGGCTTACATAATGCCCATACAAGTAAAAATTCCCTGCTTGGCATGTGAAGATGAAGCCTCCTCCTGGGGCTGAAATGTCCTCTCGAATTTCTCATCTGCTTGACGAGTCCTCAATTTACAATCAATGTGAGCTTGAGATTATAAATGGTAAATAAAATCAGATTTCCAAATATTTTAGACTTATATTTCATGGAGAAACTTGAAAGTTGTAATTCTTCCATGTCTTACTCATTAGTAGCAGGTACGTTTGTATATTATCAACTAATGGACAGACAAATCTATGATGTATGATGAGTCATGACTGAAGTTTGACGAGTTCCAATGGCTTCGTCTCTTTACTCTGATTTTTCATTTTGTGTTCCCAGTTTTATGTAAGTAAAGCTCAGTTTCTTTCTATTGCCACTGATTTATAATATATCTCTAGCATGGTTGTGTGCATCACATGAAACTCCTTCAGGTCTCTGAGGTAGCTGACTTCTTTATGATACTTACTGGCAGATGCCTAAAATGGACGGTTATGAGGCAACAAAAGCAATTCGAACAGCGGAAAAAGGAACCAATCAACACATACCCATAGTCGCACTGACTGCACATGCTATGTCTTCAGATGAAGCTAAATGCTTAGAAGTGGGTATGGATGCATACCTCACAAAGCCAATCGATTACAAGCTGATGGTCTCCACTATTCTGGCGCTCGTCAAGAAAAAATGTTGAGCATCTTCACTCCTTTTCACTGACATATTTACACACACCCAACCTGTTCTAACAGAGAAATCAAGTAGTACACATTACCTTTCCTTTGTTATTAATAATTGTCTGTCAACCCTTGTTGGGTTCCAAGTATCATTTATATGGTTCCTGTTGTAATATATCATTTTTGTTGTAACGATTTTCCAAAAAATAAGGTAGAGTTGTGACCTTACTTTGCCAATGTATATTTTCTTCTTTTAATTCAACTTCGGAATTTTATTGAATATCAAATGTCACAGATTATAATTAGGAACTACTGAGTTTTTCCTTAAAGAAATATCTCTGTTGACTTATCAAGTTTGCAAAATATTGGTTGGTGTCTGTGAAACCAATCGACAAACATGTGACAGTTAACCTGTGCGTTGAGAAGCTGGTTTTGGGGGTCAACTTGTGTTGCAAGGTTTCTGAGTTATATCCAATAGTTTTGTTATGCCAGGCAGTTGTTGTATTGCCTATGAATACTTTGTAATTGTCTAGTTCATACCAGTTTTTTTTTAAAGCAAATAGTGGGGATCAATTGACAAGATATGGACGAACTCAATTTTCTACATCATATTTTCTGGTGAACTCGAGCATGCCAAATAAATTTGGTATCTTCGCAATATGTCAGCCTTGCTGGCCATATAAATTATACATTACCTACTACACATCCAACGTTTCTAATGACCCTGAAAAATATGGTGCCCAATCGTTCGCTCCTCTCCCCTAATTATTGATTTCCTAAATCACATCAATATAATTTGTTACTAGTCATGCCCGAAATAATTCTAGTTAATATCTCTATGTAACTCATGTCTTCTGGTACTGACGAAATACATTGATTAAACATTTAATGGTTTTGAACATCGTTAAATGGGAGGGTTAAGTATCACACCCTCACGTTCTTAGTGCGACCACTTTCTATTCTCTTTCCAACAGCGACTTGCAAGCTTTATGTTTTTATCAAGGGTATCATACTCCGCCCAATTGACTTGTGAGTCTCGTGAATCAGCTGACCCTCTGAATTTGATGTGAATCGGCTGACTGCCAAGTTATTCCGACTCCTGAGAGCTATTTGCAGAATTATTTCAGAATCCGAGTTATTCCCAAACCTGTCAAATTGTCCAAGTTGCAAAGTAACTCCCAAAGTATGGAGCCAATCCCGAGTTTGAGTCTGACAAGATTAGTTTTAGCATTAGGCTTCAAAATGTATGCAATAGAATCCTTGGAGAATCGTGTCCTTGTTCAAGGAAACTAAGTTGCGTAGGAGAGTGCTTCACGTTAATGATCTTAACTTTTAATTTTTTAAATTTGTTAGGTTGATTGAAGTCTATAGTTGGATACTCTGTGAATCAAGAATAGCAAGGAGTTTTCAGTCCAGTATGAGGTACATGTCATTTACATAATATACATGGAAAAAAAATTGCAGTACATAGTATAGATGAAAAAAAAAATTGCAGATATGTCGGCTCAAAGAATTAAAACTAGAATAGATCTATCTTGAACTCGGATCATCGAGAGGGATCAAAGAAATTTGATCCATCTCTGTACTTGATAGATCTGAGTTTAAGATAACACTGGTGTATCAAATTTTTCAAGTTGTAAATTTTTACACATCAAGAAACTTGATCCCTCTCTGTATTTGATGATCTGAATTTAAGATAAATCTACGCTGGTGTAATTAACATTACAGAAGCCTGGCCTAGTTACAAATAGTGAGATTATCAAGCTTATATTTTAAAACCCCCTACATGGATGTGGATAAAACAAGGTGCAAGTCCTGGGTGATTCTGATAATATAGAGATACCCCTCATAGTATGGAACCAACTGCTGTTAAGTTACTATAACTGTGTGAGGAACAGAGTTTTCAACTGAAGATATTTGAACCGTATCCAAGTTTAAAATAGGCATATCCACAATTTCCAATAACAAAATAGAACATTTCTCAAAGGTCACTCACCCCCTTCAATTCATAGTATCTAAAGGATAATATTGATTCCCCAAAGCGATAATAAATGCAAGGTTTGATCTTTGTTTACAGTCGAGCCATATATCCATGCCAAAGTGTAGATTAATTGAAGTTTGCCAATGACAGAATAGAACATTTCTCAAAGGTCACTCACCCCTTTCAATTCATAGTATCTGAAGGAGAATATTGATTCCCCAAAGTGATAATAAATGCAAGGTTTGATCTTTGTTTACATTTGAGTCATATATCCATGCCAAAGAGCCATGTATCCATGCCAAAATGTGGGAGCAACTTGTTACATGAGCTTGTACAGAGTGATGACCGTTATAGTCTTGCTTAGAGCAGACACCAAATTCTAGCGATCAAATGTAGGAAACTAATGTCTCATATCATTTTAGGAAACTCTAGCATCCTCTATAAGACCAAACAAAACAAATTGGTAGTTAAAAAGGCTGGAATTATGGGAAGGATGGCTATATTGGTGTCCTCTTCAATTTTCAAGTTGTGTGCTTCTCTATTCAAAGCCAATCTTATTGAGCCACTTGTAAATTCAGTATCACTAGCACCGGTGAACACGGATAGGCACAGCCAGTTGAAAAGTGCCATCTCTTTTTATCCTTCACAGCAAAATGTCAGTTCTATTCCGCACTTAAGTTTAATACACTACCCTATTATCAAAGAGACAATATCCAATCCGCATTCTCTGCTGTGAATTTGCCCTTCTTTCTCCATAGCTCTGCACCTTCCTTTTCTTTCTTGAAAGAGCTTTTCTAAACTTACCAAATCTCAACTTTCTAACAACCATCTTGCATTGTTAAACACCAGCATCCATTGTTGATCCTGCAAAGAGAAACTGCATACGTCAAATAAAATACGAAAGGTAAAGATAAAATATTCTATGCATGTACATTAATTTCTGTCCCAAACAGCATTTCAAAGAATACCCTTCCCTTAAATGTCCTTCACACCACCTGAAATCTTCTTTTTTGACCCGAATCGAACAAACCTAAGAAAACCTGAAAATAAGAATTGAAAACCAATTATATTAACTTGCTAAACATGCAAAACCAGATTAAAAAACATCCCCACTGCTTGAGGCTACTATTCTCACAGTATTCTTAAAAATTTAAAATACAACAGAGAAAGGCTTCCAATCATTCTACCAATTGTCGCTAGGTTGCTAGGTCAATCTGAACCCGAGGAGGAGCAAGAGCAAGTGACTCCACAAAATGAGGTTTGGGTCCTTATAAAAATAACTAGTGAACACCAAAAAATAGAAGTATCGTACCTATTACACTGCACCTGTACCTAGCGCACCTTCAGGTGTACCCCAGGGAGGGCCAATTTTTCGACCAGGACGGGTGTTATTGAGCAATGGTGGTCATGGATGGGCCCTTTGGTCCTCCTTTAGGGGTACCATGGCTTAATGGCACTATTGACTGCCCTTTAAAGGGGTTTTTAACCTCAGGGTTGGTGTCTGAAACCCCTAAGGGTTGACCACTAGGTCTCATGGCTCCATATCCTACTTGCATGCTCTAGTGGGCTCTGCTTCAGATACAAGACACTCGTCTTCATCCGCAGCCACTTTGGATGCCCTCCTGGCACTTCAGTCAGTGGATCCTTGCTCTCCCTAGCCTTATTTCCTTAGAGGAAAGCCACCATCCATGCCAAGGCTTTTCATGCTTTGAGGAGGGCGTTGAGAGATTTTACAGCATTCTAGGGGTTAGATGGGGTATAACGCCCTCCCTCCAACTCACTCCACCCTTTCGTTCGGAGTGATTCCCTTATTTGAGCGTGTTTTGGCACCTGGGGATACAAATACCCCAGGTAGCCTACCTTAAGCCTACCTTAGGCTATATTTAATTATTATTTTCTTTTAAAAGTTGACATATTATAATTTCAAATTGACTTATTTTAAGGCATGTAGGCCTAGATATTTTAAAAAGTGAGTTTGAGATCATATAAATAGATCTCCTCACTTTCATTTTAAAGACAAAACTTATGGAATAATACATTATGCACTTGTTTTACCCTTGCTAGGCCTCTTTAGATGGATGCGCTCCTCTTGAGGAAGTTTTCCTGGGTTAATGCAATTTTTCTTTTTGGGAATCCTTGGTGAAGTTCTCTACTTTTGGTGATGCTTTGATTTGTTGGATGAACACGAGCACAAAGAGGTTAGGCTTCTCACCCTTTTGTTTGAATGTTGGTGGATGTGCACGTTCGAGTCTTAGTGGTAGCCCTAGTGCTGCACTTTTTCATAGGATAGGCCACTACCTTTCATTCTTGTCACCTTAGCAAACAGAGGCACATCTCCTTGTGAGGGTTCCCTAGGGTTTCTCCTTAGATTTTCTAGGCGAGTTGCTTGACCTAGGAACCCTTCCTCACTAGGTTAGACATTCGCCTTCGAAGTCCTAGGTTGGGTAGGGCTTTCTGCTATGGTTAGTTCCCTTGGTTTTCACACCCTTTCTCTTCTAGAAAAACCTAGTTCTAGGGTTAGTTTAGGATTAGTTTTAGGTCAAATTAGGTCTGCAATTTTATGTTAGAAACCCTAAAAATAAAAATAAAAATGCACTTTTGGGCCTCCCTAAAATTTTGGCCACTTTCCCTACAAATTCGCCTTGGCCTCTAAAGCCCTAAAAACCCTAAGACAGAATTAGAGGGAACCCTAAAAATACAAAAATCACAAAACACTCAAAATTTTCCCAAAAATAGCCGAAAACAGTCCTAATTCTTCCCTAAAACCCCTAGCCTACCTTTAAGAACCTAAAACAGTCCCAATCTTGCTCTAAAACCCTAAGGCCTTTTCTTTCTCAGATTTGTTCCCTCTCCCCTTGCCCACAGGCCTATCCCTTGTGGCTGCTCCTTTGTGACAGCCTAAACTATACCCTAGGGCTGCCCTTTACAGTGGTAGCCCTCCCATTCTCCCTTGTCCTTACTTCAACACCTACACATAAACATTCAGGTTAGTATTTTAATGTGTAATCATGCTTGTTTCTTATGAAGGATGCTAACACTATAATGCTGCTATAAGTACTTGGTAAATGACAAAAATGCTAGTTTAATTTGCTATAAAGGTAGATGCAAAGAAATGTATGCATTTATGGTTTGATGAATTGTTTATATTGTCATTTACTACTACTGCTGTCATTATCTATGTGATGCTGCACTTAGACACACAGTCTGTAAATTGTTAGTTGTTTTCACATTTACTTCTGACTTTGTGACTAGTTAGCTAATGCACTGTTGGTTACATGCACTTGTTCTAATATGAATGTCTGAAGTAATACTGCTGTCATGAATGTTGTTATGCATTGTTTTGACTAGATTTAAAGCACTGAAAACTCACTTCATCGCTGAACTTGCTAATAATACATTTACTTCAGATTGTGTTATATATTTAGTGCAATCATGGTTAAATAGACACATCCGTATGCAACAAGGTAGCCTGTCAACAACTGATATCCTCATGCTTGGGTGATGACTGATACACATTGTTGTGCATGTTTTAAATGCTTCTGCTGCTGCTAGGAAATGTCACTAAAGTGTGTATGTTAATACTGCAATACATGACACTTTGGTCACTATTTACTAAGAAGATCAACTTTTATTACTTGTACTGTTATACTTACATATTCTAGATGATCATTGGACAATGCTAGCACACTTGTCTTGTTGTTTAAGCCTTAAGGTGCATATATTGCTGTGATCATAACTATACAAATCATACTGCTCCTTTACTCGCTTTCTAGACAACATTAGGCACTGATCACTAACAACCTCGAAAGAGAACATTTTGGTGTTTAGTGTCCTTACAGAATCGGATAGGGCTCTCCCCTAGGAGGTTTCGACTTCCAAAGTAGTTGGGGACAAGTGACTAAGGTGACAGTGGTCACTTTTCCCACATATGCTTACCAGTGGCTAGGTCTGCCATTTCAACGGGTAACATTTTGGCGTCGTTGTTGGGGACCTCAAATTCATTGAGGTGACTTATCCAAGCAAGAACGACAGTTTGGTAAGTCTTGAAGCCCTAATTGTATATGATTACATACATTTTTAGAAAAGACTAACCTGCAGGCTTACCTGGCGACTCTACAAAGAACTTAGTTCACCCCATCAATCAAGTACGCCCTTGTTTTGTTTAGTACTTTGGTGAGATTTGTTTAACTAACATGGCAGGTCTCACCTAGCAACTCCAATCAAAGAAAAATAAAGAAGTGCTCTTCAAAGACAAGGAAGCTCGACGAGATGGCATCTAATTACAAAATGTGGATGGATACAATGGATTTTTCGCGCATTCTAGGATTTCCACACAGGTACGTCATTCAAGATGGAGGGAAGGCACTTTTCCCATTGTTCCAACAATATAAGTACCATGCAGCAACACATGTGCAGGTATTCATGCAATTCATCTGAGCAAGCAACATCATGCGCGAAGACATCAAGATGAGGCTATTTCTGCTATCTCTTCACCTAGAAGACAACCTATATGTTAGAAATTGGTATGAAGGTTTTCCTTGCAAAAATTTTTCTTCACTCAAGCAGTTCATCAATGCATTTAGCATGGATTGGGATTACGGTGTTGAAGAACAAGAAAGAAAGGCCATGATCAACAGAATATGGGTAGAAACATTAGGAAGCAGCTAGACACAAGATGATTCAAGCAACGAAATCAAAGATGATATTCCATTTGAATTCAAAGATCTTGATAATCTAACTACTACTGAAATGGAAATAGGTTTCGTTCATCTTGATTTATCAGACTTTCTAGGATATTCAGATGAGTTACCAGAAGCATTCTGGAAGGCCTTCAAGGGTGACCATGATAATGCCACACATCATGTGGAATGGTTTATGACTTTGGCTTCAGAATATGGTATTAAAGAAAAAGAAGATGTTTACATGCAATCATTTGTCCTTCACCTGGGAAGAAAGGCCCTTGCTTGGTTTGTGGGCCTAGACAAGGAAACAATATCATCCTTTGCAAAATTGGTGGAAACATTCTATACCCATTGGGATTCAGAGCAACGTGACAAATGGATACCTCATGTCAAGCATGCAAGGGACTTGTTTAGTAAGGAATCCCAAAACAAGGATCAGGTCGAAGCAGCCATTGTCCAAAACCTAACTGATGATATCTCAAGCATGATAGATGAAGCTCCCCAAGCAGGTGAATATGATGATAGTCCTATATACGAAGATCCAAAAGTCCTAGTTGAAGGAGTTGAAGAACAGAAAGATAGGACGAGTTCTCCCTTCCAACATGCAGAAGCTCCTTATGACCTATTAGATCTCTGGGAACATAATGATGGGAATTCCAAGGACGATGGTTACTAGAAATTTATGGGTCCACCTCTCTATGATTCCTCGAGACCAGGTAGCGTTGTCTCCATATGTTGCAGCGAGAAAGAGTAGCATAATGAAGTTACTCAAGAAGAGCCAGAATTTAGCACTATTTGGGACGAGGAACTTTTAGTCACCTCCAGTAGAGATATTCAAGACATAACTTATGAAGACCCTGTGGAACAAGATATGATTGTTCCTTCTCCTTATGAGGCTGATGATGAAGAATGGATCAACCCTTTTTCCACCATAATTGAAGATGAAACATTGCCAGACTTTGCAAATAATTGTCATATGCAGATTGCCCATTATGATGAAAAGTTCAAAGATTCGAGACCTCGTATCTTTGGTAATTCTTCCATGATGTCTCTGTCATACTCATCCTGCAGCAAAGAGGCATATTGCACAAAGGATTCTTTTGCAGATATTCAGCATATGATGAGCATAGGTTATCACTCTCAGTTGTGCTTCTCAAGAAGCATTGAAGAAGTTGTTTAGCCCACTCTACCCTACATCGACAAGCCCTTAATGATACATCTCAACAAGACCGAGGAAGGTAGGTGGACAGGTATGATTTTCATCCTTCAGTTTTATAATATTTATTGTTTATCTTTTCATTTGAAGCATGAAGGTATGAATTATATTGTTGACAATTTTGAGAGTTCAAGAATTATTGAGGCTACTAACATGATTGTGGAAAAGATAAGCAATATACTTGTATGTCCAAAGAAATGCTTGAGTAAATGTAGAGACGAGTTGCGGCTCACATATGAAGATTAGCGAGGTCCAACTCTACGAATAGCCTCCCAAGTTCAGGATTCATGGGCGAGTTTCAGGAAGAATTTTTTCTTAGAAGACATGTATGATGAAGGTGTCCCATACCTAAGTCCACTAAAAGCATGGATCAACAAAGCTTGTCAAAGCAATGCTTCTCTGTGGCACCGATTTCAAGTATTCCAGGTTCTTAAGAAGGTTCATTTTCTTACACGTCCAAATGAAGATCCTAGTACAAACTCAACATATCATCAATGAGGTATTGTCATGGATTACATTAAACGATAAAGGTAAGATATCGGGTATGAATTGCTTACTCAAATGATTACATTGGTGGTATGATTTCACCTAACCTACTTTGAATGCCAGGTTTAGGGGGTAGGGTTATTTGCATTAGGCATTTTTTTGTGCATTGCATTTGATGTTTTTTCATTGTCTAGTTAGTTTTTATTGTTCTCATTTTGTTTCCCTCATTTTGCGAACAAGGCAGGACGGAACTGTTTGCCTCTAGATGCTTTAATCGTTTTGGACATTTGATATGTGTGTAGGTCTACAGGTACCAGTAGATTCACAGGTTCTCGAGCACTCCCGAGAAGAGCACTTGTCCCGCAGTTGGAGCCAGTGCTATGTTGCACCTGTACCCAACGCACCTTCAGGTGTACCCCAAGGAGAGGGCCAATTTTTCAACCAGGAGGGGTTTTATTGAACAATGGTGGTCATGGATGGGCCCTTTGGTCCTCCTTTAAGGGTACTATGGCTTAACGACACCGTTGACTGCCCTTTAAAGGGATATTTAACCTCAAGGTTGGTGTCTGAGGCCCCTAAGGGTTGACCATTGGGTCTCATGGCTCCATATCCTACTTACATGCTATGGTGGCTTCTACTTCAGACACAAGACACTCGTCTTCATTCGCAGTCACTTTGGACACCCTCCTGGCCCTTCAGTGAGTGGGTACTTGCTCTCCCTGGCCTTATTTCCTCAGAGGAAAGCCATCCTCCATGCTAGGACTTTTCATGCTTTGAGGAGGGCGTTGAAGGATTTTACAGCATTCTAGGGGTTAGATGGGGTATAATGCCCTCCCTTCAGCTCACTCCAGCCTTTCGTTTGGAGTGATTCACTTATTTGAGCGTGTTTTGCCACCTAAGGATACAAATATTCCAGGTAGCCTACCTTAAGCCTACCTTAGGCTATATTTTATTATTATTTTCATAAGTTGACATTTTAAGGCATGTAGGCCTCGATATTTTAAAAAGTGAGTGTGAGATCATATAATTAGATCTCCTCACTTTCATTGTAAAGACATAACTTATGGGATAATACATTATGCACTTGTTTTACCTTGGCCAGGGCTCTTTGGATGGATGTGCTCCTCTTGAGGAAGTTTTTCTAGGTTAATGCAAGCTTTCTTTCTGGTAATTCGTTGGTAAAGTTCTCTGTTTTTTGCGATGCTTTGATTTGTTGGATGAACATGAGCACAAGAACGTCGGGCTTCTCACTTTTTTGTTTGAATGTTGGTGGATGTGCACGTTCGAGTCTTAGTGGTAGCCCTAGTGCTGCACTTTTTCATAGGATAGGCCACTACCTTTATTCTTGTCACCTCAGCAAACAAAGGCACGTCTCCTTGTGAGTGTGTCCTAGGGTTTCTCCTTAGTTTTTCTAGGCTAGTTGCTTGACCTAGGAACCCTTCCTCACTAGGTTAGCCATACACCTTAGAAGCCCTAGGTTGGGTAGGGCTTTTTTCTATGGTTAGTTCCCTTGGTTTTCACACATTTTCTCTTTTAGAAAAACCTAGTTCTAGGGTTAGTCTAGGATTAGTTTTAGGTCAAATTTAGGTCTGCAATTTTATGTTGGAAACCCTAAAAATCAAAAAATTATTTTTTTTGCACTTTTGGGCCCCCCTAAAATTTCGGCCACATTCCCTACAAATTCGCCATGGCCTCTAAAGCCCTAAAAACCTTAAGGAGGAATTATAGGGAACCCTATAAATACAAAAATAGCAAAATCGCAAAATTTTCCCTAAAAGAGCCTAAAACAATCATAAATCTGCCCTAAAAACCCTAGCCTACCTTTAGGAACCTAAAACAGTCCAAATCTTGCTCTAAAACCCTAAGGCCTTTCCTTTCTCAGATATGTTCCCTCTCCCCTTGCCCACGGCCCTGTCCCTTGTGGCTGCTCCTTTGTGACAGCCTAAACTATACCCTAGGGCTGCCCTTTACAGTGGCAGCCCTCCCATTCTCCCTTGTCCTTACTTCAGCACCTACACATAAACATTCAGGTTAGCATTTTAATGTGGAATCATGCTTGTTTCTTATGAAGGATGCTAACACTATGATGCTGCTATAAGTACTTGGTAAATGACAAAAATGCTAGTTTAATTTGCTATAAAGGTAGATGCAAAGAATTGTATGCATTTATGGTTTGATGAATTGTTTATATCATCATTTACTACTGCTGTCATTATCTATGTGATGCTGCACTTAGACACACAGTCTGCAAATTGTTAGTTGTATTCACATTTACTTCTGACTTTGTGACTAGTTAGCTAATGCACTGTTGGTTACATGCACTTGTTCTAATATGAATGTCTGAAGTAATACTGCTGGCATGAATGTTGTTATGCATTGTTTTGACTAGATGTAAAGGACTGAAAACTCACTTCATCGCTGAACTTGCTAATAATACATTTACTTCAAAGTTCAGATTGTGTTATTCAGTTAATGCAATCATGGTTAAATAGACACATCCGTATGCAACATGGTAGCCTGTCAACAACTGATATCCTCATGCTTGGGTGATGACTGATACATATTGTTGTGCATGTTTTAAATGCTTCTGCTGCTGCTAGGAAATGTCACTAAAATGTGTATGTTAATATTGCAATACATGAAACTTAGGTCACTATTTACTAAGAAGATTAACTTTTATTACTTGTACTGCTGTACTTGCATATTCTAGATGATCATTGGGTAATGCTAGCACACATGTTGTTTAAGGTGGATATATTGCTCCAATCATAACTATACAAATCATACTACTCCTTTACTCGCTTTCTAGACTCCATTAGGCTCTGATCACTCAAAAGAGAACATTTTGGTGTTTAGTGTCCTTACAGGATCCGGATCCGAATAGGGCTTTTCCCTAGGAGGTTTTTCCAAAGTAGTTGAGGACAAGTGACTAAGGTGACAGTGATCACTTTTCCCACATATACTTACCCGTTGCTAGGTTTGCCATTTCAACCGGTAACATTATACCACGGTTATTTGACACCTTGTTATATGTATATTACCAGCCAAATCGTCACAGATTACAAAAGAGAGTCCAACTACGAGAAACAGAAACAGATCCGACTTCAGAATACATTACTCGGGCGAAGCATGCAAATTTGGCATTGTTTTTAATATACGGAATACCGAATCATTCACATTGTGTGCAGGGTGGGTAAACATGATGTCTTCTCCCCGCTCGCGACCAGCAGCAAAACCAGCGACTCCAGCATTAGCCTGGTCAGCCATCGCACTCATATTCTCGGACCTGAAATCGGGGCCTTCCCGAACATCCTTAGATGCCAGTCTTGATACGCAGTTCTTTCAACTGAAATTAACTGTCTTCTGATAGAGTCGCCAGGTTATTATTTTATGGGCAAACGACCTCCCGGATCCAGGCCTGTTAGCGGGCAACCACAAACGACTTAGTCCAGACCATTAGCAAACAACCACGACCGACTTAGAGGAATGCATGGATCTGTGTTTAGTTAAAAAGTGTTGCTAACTTAGGGAGGTAATTTGTTTGTCTAACTTAGTTAAATTGCTTGATGACTACAAGGAATCTTTTTGGATTTTGGAAAGATCACATCGTTTATTTACAAATTTACAAGACAAGGGATGTATCAAGTACTAAGAAACGTTGAAAACGTCTATGTGAAGACATTCATTGTTTTCCATGAACATCCTCACATCTTTTAGGATTTCTTCATTAAAAAAGGTTAAAAATTATCTGGCAAACCCCAAAGCTCAAATTAACTTAGAAAAATTAATCATAAATATTAACAACAAAGAACAGTTGTGTAGTAATGAGATTACCTCATTAATCATATATTTAAAGAATGGTCATATCTTTAAAGTTTTGAAACTTGATATTTATTATTTTTGTAATAAATTATCCTCTAGACTTTATAGAGGATATTAAGATATAGAAAATTGTTTACTGTTATATTTCATCTTTATATGATTTTGAAGTTTAAATTTTTAAATAAAGTTTATTTTTTCAATTTTTTTTAAATTTATATATATATTTTTTGTGTGTTATCTTCTTGTACATAAAGTTTTTAAAAATGGCATCCATATATAAGTACCCATACACTTACCCACATCACTTGGCAACTATGATTTCAATCCAAACATTTCAAGTAAAATATATTTATGTCACACATGTTGCTTATTATGAACCAAATATGCATAAGAAACACCCAATTCAATAATTATTAAATAAAGTGAATGAAATAAAAAATAAAAAGTTTATTTTAAGAAAACGTCCTACAAGATATTTAAATATACAAAACAAAATGATTATTCAACTCCTTGATTGATATATATGAGTTGAAAAGTGTTAGAGACATCCCACAATAATAAGTCTACCTAATTATAATTAATATAATGATAATAAATAAGTAAGATATTTAAATATACAAAACAAAATGATTATTCAAACTTCTTGATTGATATATACGAGTTGAAAAGTGTTATAGGCATCCCACAATCATAAGTCTACTTAATGATAACTAATATAATGATAATAAATGAGGGATAAGACTAGGGGATTTACATTGCTTACGTATGGCCCCTTGCGCTTATACCACAAGATTTTTTCTAGTTGCGCCACCTAAGTTCAATCAATATAGTGTGTTGTGAATTGTGTCTATGTTTAACTTAATTGGCTTCAATTCAAATGCAAGCCATGTTTATTATAAGGATCTTTAACAAAATGATATAATAAGTGATGGAGCAAGATGAGAACTAAACACAACTTTTTCATTAGTTGAAAGAATTTGGAACATGTTTTAAGTAGAGCATTCAACATTCATCTTGGTGGAGGTGATAGGACTTGAACCCACAACAATTGGGTTAGAAATCCAGTGATCTACAAGTAGAAATACACCACCCTATATATTTAAAATTTGAAGATGGTATACTTAATCCTTAATGGATGTACATGAAGAAGAGAGCTCCCTTGAGAAAAAAATAATAACTTTACTTGTCACATGGCTTCTTCTAATATACATGGATTCTACGTCAACTTTCCACATAATCACTTTACATTTTTGAGTTTGATAGATACTCTATTCTTCCTCTCATTACATATTTTTCATCCTCTAATTATAGAGGTGAGGTGGAAACACGATACAAAATAAAATTACAATAATATTTAAATTTGTTATTCTTGTTCGAGATAGGTAAATTGTTGTTGAAACGCAGAAAGGGAAATCCATTTGGCCTGAGAATGTAAACACCCTTTTCAATTAACCAATTGTGGTGTTATCCTCATCCTTCTTATCGTTCTTGTTATTGTATTTATCGTTCTTGTTCTTGTATCGAATAGCAACCTACAAGTGTAGCACCCAAGACTTCTTCTAATTGTGATGGCGCATATAGTTTGAGATTATTAACATTACCTACAACATAAATACCAAGTTGTGTTTCCAAATCCAAGGAAAATGTGTTGCCAGGGCCTAATTTTGATGAGTTTTAGCTTGTAATGTTGCTCATTGAAAAAAATTCTCTGAGGTTTAAATGGGAAAAATAGAAGCCCCATGTAACTCAAAATAATGTGGAGTATTGTGTCTTTATGGAATAGTTGTGAACTTTATTTATGTATTATCTTGCTATGAATTTTGGTTAATTGTTGTACAAAAATTGGCAGCGTCATCTTATCACTTGTGTTGGTTTATAGTGGACACGGTAATGAGTGCTAAAGGAAAGTCCATACGGTTTTAGAGGTTGAAATTGATAATATATCTCAAAATGTATATAGTTGGACACATGGGAATCATATTGTAGTTGTGTTTACAATGCAAATTATCTTGTGATTTGTTGAATTGATTATATAATTTTGAGGTGCAAACTTTTTTAGATTACGAGTTTGTATCTCAAGGGATTTGATTTCTTTTGGCATGTGATAGATCAAGAGTTATGATGGGTCTATGCTAGTTTCATTATAATGATCCCCTTTTTAAGTTTTTTTAACCTTTCATTTTTAATGAAGTGACTCTTTTTTTATTTAATTTATTAATGATACAACTGTAACATGTGACTATAGATGCACTTAATTATCTCTTGGATATATGGTTGTAAATGCACTTATATACTCTATGTCTTGTCTTCTTGTCTCAGATAAATATTACAATGACTTTCATATTGGCCTATATAATTTAACATGGAGCTATTTAATAATTGTATATATTTCTTTCCAATTTAATATATATCTATATTGTATATTATTTTATATTAATCTTTTTAGCATATGTACATAACACACTTTAGTCACCTCAACTGTAGAAAGTTTCTAGTCCCAATAATTTATCTTTTATTTGATATGATTTCATTATTTTTATCATATAAATAACCTATACATGTAATAAGTTTTGCTTTAGATTCCCCCAAAGTAAATGGTACATATATAATGTGTTTTTTAATTTTATTTTCTGTATTGATGTCTTACATTTTTGTTAATTTTTATTTTATAAAAGATCAAATTAATTATATTATTTATGTTATTGTTATAGTAGTGGTTAGCCATAGTATAAAGGTTTTATGAATAATCATTTTGGATTAATAGAATTGCATATATCAAATGTTAATATTATACAATATGTTTGCAATACTGGATTATAGTGTTTTGAATCCATTTTTTGGATTAAAAATAACAATTTGTAAAAATTCAAATTCATAAAACATTTAAATTTTTTTAATATAACTATTTTGAGAAGATACCTAAATTAGTTAATTTTAATTATTTCATTGAGGTACTTTGCCTATTTATTTAAGTAATTTCAGTGTTATTATGGAAATAATCACATAACTTGTGGATAAAAGATATACATTCAATAAGAAGCAAGGAATGAATTTGCAAAACTATGGTATTTGTTTTGAACAAAATGAAAAGACTCATCTTTTATATATATATAAGAAGAAGAAGAAAATACATATGACTAGCAATATATATCTGTGGAAAAAAAATTAAAAACACCTTTTATTATATATATATTCTTTTATTTTATTTTTTTATTATATATAAAAAGGAAAAACAGGTGGCTTTTATATAGAGAGAGAGAGAGAAAATACATGGTTTTAACCTTTCAGCAAACACATTCAATGATTGTTATTATCCTAACATTGAGTTGAAATGGTTGTTTTTGAACTAATTGACTTCATATTGGATATTATAGTTTATATAAACATTTACTTTAAAATCTCTATCAACAATATAATACATATGATTTAACAGTAAATAATTTCATAATAATAATGTTAATATTTTACCTATCTTCTTAAAACCATAGATATTAATTCATTCATTTCTTAGTTTCAACATGCTTTCCAAATTGTACGCATTGTTTTTCCTTGTTCATTCGCATACTAACAATCCACTTGATTACCTTGTTCTTTCCTCCCATCGATGACTTAGAAAAGTCACATGGTCCTACCTCTTATTTTGTGTACTCATTTAGGAAGCTTCTCTACATGTGTTCCTTGATTTCTTTGTATTGTATGCATTCATTTCATTTTTTCACATATTAGCTAACAAAGGGCATGAATGCAATCTCATGGATTTAAAAGATACGTACTCTATTAAACACTAGCTTGGAAAATCCCTACTCCATTTTCACTCAAATGTCCCCTAACTCATTACTCTCAACTCCTCCATTCAATAGAACCAAATGTATCCTCTAGCAATAAGGATTGGCTTTGGTGGGTGTTATTATTGCCTTCAAAGCCTTTGTTGTAGTCAACAAGTGCGGAATTATCAAATAATTTAGATTTCTAGTTTTTACTATTCAACATCATTTTGATTTTTGTTTAAGGTTTTCCGTTGCGTGTGCTAATGTTTGAACTCTATTGCTGTCACAATCCCATTTTTATATTTAAAATATCATGATTATGAAGTGGCTTGCATATAATTATTGTTGAGTTATTATATATGGAAAGCAGCCAACAAATATTTGTACCTTTAGTCCACCTTTAGAAGCTTACAAATATTTAATTGGCACAAAGCTTTACCAATTAAGTTGAATGTACTTATGAGGTTGTGGATTTCTTATGAATGAATTAGAATTATTGTATGGATTGATATTTGTTTGCATAAAACATAACACAATTTTTTTTATTAGTCTATGTAGCCTAATTCCGTACATGCACATCGGTTGGTGTTATGTTGGTTTTAGGTACACAACCTATATTTGCATAATTACGAAATCACTGTGGTGTTTTGAATGTGGGCATTTTTTGTACCCTTGGCCATTTCTAAACTTTTGGGCAAAGTTGGTAATGTTTTATATTTAACAGCCTACAAAATATTTTAAAAACTATATTTGAATTTGTTATTTTGAGGAATATTTCTAACTCATAATTATAATAGAATTAGAAAAACATTAATAAGAATTAAGTAGTTTGAATTAAAAGAGCATCACTATGTTGGAGACACTATACTACCTAACCATTATGACCTCACATGGAGTATGTTACCTAACACATTAACCCATTAACATGTTATATTGACATAAAACCGTTATGATGTAGAACATAGAGTACCCTTAACACAATATTCCCCCCTAACACTATATGGACCCTAGCACAATAAAGTCATAACACGCTTTATAACTAACTATTATAAATCTAGATACAATATACTCCCAAACCCCTAACTCACAATGACTCCCGACCATTATGACCCTGAATTCACTATAGCCTCTTACACACTAACCTCTTAACACATAAACCCTCTAATACATTTTAACCCACACCAACATGTTAACACACCTTAACTATTAACCACTATGACTTCGAGCACACTACATAATGCCACAACCTTTGTGACCTTTCAAACAAACACCCCTAAACACAATAACTTGTTTTTCCTTTCTCGCATTATAACCCTGAAGACTCTAACCCCCTATTACATTAAAACCCATAATTATTGTTGTCCATTTTGACTATATTTGTCTATATTAAACTATGGTTGACCTTATTGAGCCACCAACTCATAATCTTCTAATTTACTAGCCTGTGAATTCACTAACCCTAGTTACCCGTTAATCGATAACCCACTAACCCATATTGACTTGTGTTGACTAATATTGACCATCAATGAACATTAGTGGTCATAATTCAACTAGCCATTAACCCTTGATCATGATTACCATCTCCATGGCCGACCATCAAGATTGTATTGACCACAATACCCATATTTGGCCATATTTACCATAACGATATTGTTTTATCCTGGCTAATCATTGTTGCATATTGACAGTATCAACTACATTGACTAGGATTGACTATATTTACAACGTTGACCTACTAACCCCTAATCCTCTAATATAGGAACATATTTAAGTACATCTATTAATATTTACTACCCTAAAATAATCATCTCTAACATATTATAACCTTAAACACATTAACCTCCTAATACACTATAATCACTCTTAACCCTTATGACCCCTAACACAATCATCCTAAGACAATATAAACTCAAATAAACTAACCCCTAATACGTTATCAAACCCTTAACCATTCGTATAGTTACCGACTTGATGAGAGTAACCTCAAAACAAAAACTTTAGCCCTAAAAACACATGTTTTGCATTAAAAAACAACAACAACAACCTTGAATCTGAAAATTGGTTTTATTAGTGTCACGTTTTTTCTTTAGTTGAAATTACAACCACGGCCTCAAAAATTGTAACATAGATAGCATTTTTTTAGGGGGGGTGGAGTTCAAATTACGACTTGTTTGAAATCATGGTCTTAGAAACTAGGACCATTGTGACCAAAATTTTAAAATCAACCCCCAACTTGAATTCAAGTGGTACTACCAATAGCACCCTTTTGGGAAGGCTAAAAATTGTAACATTTTCAAAACCATGGCCTAATATAACACCCCGGTTTTGACCCCGTTTGCATTAAAATGTATATGATGTATATATTGTAATTAATCGTGGTGTGGAGCTAAAGGAAAAAGGCCCAACATCGATTTATCGTTTTATGTTCCGACGATTAAAATCGTTGCCGAAGGCATATTTCGTGCTAGCCGGCCCATTATAATTTTTACATCATGTAAATATGCAATTTAATTAAAAACCCCAACAGCTATGTCAATGCAACCATAATGAAAAGGGCATGATTTTCCTAAGGATATGGAGGGGGAATTATTTAGCCTTTAGGGACCAATAGGGAAAACTCACGTGTCAATAGGAGAACCCATCAATCAGTCAACTACCAAATTAACTTCTCTGGAGTTAGTTGGGGGCAGTTATGGCCTGGGAAAATGTTTTGCATGGGTAGTGGTGTGTGGCAGGATTGTGAGTCCTTGCCCACATGCACACTCCACCAGGGATCCATTCCTCTTCACGTAGGCAGGAAGAGAAAAACGACCTCATTCTTCCATTTGGCCATTCTCATGCAAGGACGGTTGTTTTTCTCTCCTCACGCACAGGTTTTGGGATTTTCCTCATGCAGAGAACTGGGAGAGCTGCCTTACCCTCACGATTTTTACTGTGTAGTTCTCATTCACGATTTTGGGTCTTGGATGTTTTCCTCATCACCAGACATTCATGTTTGGCTCTTTCAAAAATGGATGGAAGTTTCCTATATGTAAATCTCGCTTTTGGATTTTGATGTGTAGTCACTTTGCCGGTTTTGTGGGTCTGTGTATATGAATCCATCTCCACGCTAAAAGTCTGTTACGTCTGATTCCTTTCCCGATTGGGCTGTGTCTTTCCCGTTGTTTTTAGTGGAGGAATCGTGGTTGATGTTTTCCCCACGAGTATGGGTTGTTGTTGAGTTGTTTTGGCCACGTTAGGGCCAAGAACAACTCTGGGATTGTCTTGCTCGGTCTGAGCTGGGTATCACCATTTTGGCTGCAGTGATGTTTCCCCTTTTTCTTCCCCAAGGTTGAGAATTGCCCGATTTTGCTGTGTGTATGCAATGGTTGGTATTTGGACGGTTTTGGAGTGGGAATGAAGGTTTGGTTTGCTTGATAAACCTGGTGTGTTCGGGAGCCTCATAAACAGAGCTAGAGGGTTTCCTTTCTTCTCCACACCCCCTGAATAGCACTGGAAGGGAAGTCAAGGCCTGAGGGACTGTGCAGCAAAGAAGGGATTGATTCCTTGTGTTGGGTGTGTGTGGGTGTCCTAGAAGTCAAGCTAGTTCTGGTGCAAGTGTCCTTAGCTCTTCAGTGAGCCCACCTGCTTAGCAGTTAGATTTTCCCAGCTCCCTGATAGCTTTATAAACCCAATTGTGTTGGCTTGGCTGAATTTTGTGGTATCCTTGGCTATGTGTGAGCCTGCTTAGTTTCCTTATTCCTTGTGGGAATCATGCCCAACTCGGGGGTGGCAATGTTGCTAAAAGATTAAGGAGCACACTGGCCTGTGGTTGGGTGGAACGTTGTAGCGACATAGTTGGTTGCGGGATGATTTTGTTCATAAGATAAGTATTCTTGACTATTTCATCTCTGCAAATTATATTTGTTGTTTAATAAAAATGATGAACATGCTAAATGCTTGAATGTATGGTTTTGCTTCCGCTGTATGGTAATAATGTATGCATGTTTTAGTTCAAAGCATTCAGCTTTTATGTGTATGTTCATGGGGCTAGTTTCCCGGGTAGATAGTGTTATGGTAGTGTCCTCTACGCCGATTGAAGGGTCGGGGACGTTACACCTAAAAAACCTACATTGTTGCAAACAAAACCATAAAATCAACATCAAAATGCATAATTTTTAAGTGTTAATTTATCACTTCAAGTATTAAAAAATAAATTATGACAAAATATCACCCTATAATTTAAAAATCAACATTAGTTCCTAATATTTTATAGACTTATTAATAAAAAAAATCAATAAAATTTGCATTCAATTAAACAAATTATTTCATAAAATATTGTTGCATTATCCAAATTCAAATTAGATAAGTTAAAAAGGTTGTTAAACTATTCATAATCAAGTAATATAAGCTAAGAAATATAGAAATGATTGATAAAATCATGAAACACCATATGTAAGTTTAAACACTATTTTAGAGATATCATACAAAAATCATATTAATAAAAAAATATGCAATGTTTGATACAAGTGTTAAAACGCATCCATGGATTTTGAGACACCATCAAATTCTACATTATCTTAAGATGAATGATCGAATGGAGATGTAAAGGGACCATATTCTTTTATTTTATCAATGAGTGCACCATTTGAGTGTTCACGCACACCTAACATTTCATATGACAAAATCTTTTTTGGATCTACAATAAGGTTCACTAAACTCCCATTTTACAATTATTTCTTGTGCCAATGACCTCTTGATAATCACCATATCCCTAGAGTGAAAAGTGCCTCCCTTTGTCAAATGGAAGTCATAAACAAGCATGTTGACATCCTAATATAATTTTAAGATACCAATGTGGTGAAATTATATTTTGACCATTTCTTTTTGTTGATTTATTTCTCGACTACCATATCTAGCTTGATTGAGTTTGTTGTGATCTCCTTGAGCAATGGGGTGGACAAAGACACCCACATTCCCTATCAATGGATCCTGATTTAGATTCCAGAAGTGTACTCACTTTCCTCCAAACGCAAAAGCATGCTAATAAACTAGAAATGGATTAGAAGAGAGAGATGGTAAGGCTAATACTAGAGTCTTATAGGTCAGTGTAGGAGGTTAGAGATAAAAGTGATGTATAGAAACAATAAATGTCTATGTGTGAACCAACATATTATCCAAGTACAAAAAAAGGATCTAAGAGATGAGATCAACTGAGTAGGGAAGCATTCTAGAAAGAATCCCAAGCATGTACACATCAAGGTTGTGTCATGAGGAATCCTTGAGGCAAGAAAAGTTGACCTAGGCAATGTTGTGGTGAGATAGTCATGGGTTGTAGATCAAAGATGAATTGGGATATGAAATTTAGTGTAGAGTTAAGGAAAATAACGAATATGATGATGTAGATCCTATGGCTCTACATTTATGAAAGTGTCTAGGGAGAGGAAAAATATTATGTTGTCGTGTTGCGAATGTAGATACCCATTATTTATTGTCTAGAGATGTTGATGTTTTAGAAATGTGAATCCTTAGAACATAAATGTTGCAGTGGTGAATATTTCCAATCATGCTCAACCCAACACTAGACTAAGAAATTGTTATGTACCATGTGTGTATGAAAGACGCCATGATGTGTTAGTGGTGAGATAGAATTGTAGATGTGTATTAGGCTTCCATGAAGTGATCGTATCCTAGTGACCGTATCACTATATGTGTATCCTAGTGATGTTGTGTTGAGGCTTCAAGGTCTTCGATCTACATGTATATATGAATGTGTTGTAGAGGGAGGTGGAGAATAGATTCCAGGAGTGGGAAAGAATGATGGTTATGTATGGCCATTGCAAAGAATAGGCCCTAGAATGGTACCATCCCATGAATATATGTCTAAAAAAGGGTTTGTACTAGATATTGGAACATAAGAGGATGTTATATGCAATGTCCCATGTGAAGTGGAGGAAAAAAAATGATCGATGCTCCAAATTCCAACATCTCAAAATGTAAACCCAAGGATCTCTCAAACAAAGGGGATGTATTATGTACAAGTTGCAAGCTAGAAACACAAAAATACAGAGAAAAATTATTCATCAAATGTCAAGATATTCTTATGAGAAGAGGAGTGTGGTTCCTGAACTAGTGAAGAATTGAAAGTGTACACCTATGACATGTTTCATCTAAGGTCTAAAGAGTAAAATTTATTGAACCAACTATAGTTTGAAGAGGTGTCATTGTTCTATGTGTCAATTCTTAACTACTTTGAAAGGAAAGAGTGTTAAGATTCAATATGCTAAGATAGATAACATTAGTATTCAATTCAATTTCACAACAATATCATATACAGTATCACTGAAAGAAACACAATCACAAGATAGACATTGATTTATCTTGGGAAACCCTCTAGGGGAAGAAAACCCAACAAAACTTCCTCAATATAAATGATCAAAAGAACAAAGGCAAAACTCCAAACCAATTCTCATTCTCCTTGCAGATCTCTCTCTCTCGCTCTCTCTCTCTCTCTCTCTCTCTCTCTCTCTCTCTTTCTCTCTCTCTCTCTCCTATGTGAATTACACAGGTGAGTGTGTGTGTCCAAATGAGGAGCACATCACTCCTATTTATACTTATCTTCCACTTGACTTTTTCCCTAACTAGGTCGGCTCCAACAATTTAACTGGGTCGACTTACCTAGGAAGACTCAAAACAATATAATATCACTTTCTGGAGGGTTCTATCGAACTGACTTACAATGGAGGTTTTACCTCGTGACTCTATGATGACCAAATACAATAATAACATCCCGACGGAGGAATAAAACATCTCTGAATAAATTACAATAATAAAATACAATAGAATATTCTTCGAAGATACAATATTTCAACACTCCCCCTTAACGAGAAGGGTATTTTACTGACAGCAACAACATCAACTATAGGAGCAAGGAGAGAGAGCATCATCAACAACATCACGATGATACATCTATAAATCATTGGAAGTTTTGTTCAACAACATCAACAATTGGAATGGTTACTGAAACATCTTCAATATCTTCAGTACTGGAGCATCTTCTACAGCATTGAGTCTTCATCTTTTATCTTCATCTTTTGCAGCACTCGATCACTCGATCATCTACAACAGCACTTTATCTTTCGATCAACAAAAATATCATCTACAACAACACTTGATCTTTCGATCATCAACAACATCATCTGCAACAACACTTGATCTTTCGATCAGCAACAACATCATCTACAGCAACATAACCTACAACAAACATGATCCAATTATGGGATGATCAATCCCTCTCACTTTAGGACATAATTCCAAGGATGATGCAATCCTAACCACATCACTGAGACAAAATTCTAACAATCACTTTAGGACTAATCTCTAAGGATGATACAATCCCAACCACATTACGGATACAAAAGTCTGCGGATCACTTTAGGACTAATGTCCAGGGATGATACAATCCCAACCACATCATGGAGACAAAAGTTTGCATATCACTTTAGGACTAATGTCCAGGGATGATACAATCCCAACCACATCACAGAGAAAAAATTATGTGGATCGCTTTAGGACTAATGTCCAGGGATGATACAATCCCATTGCAATGTCATCAACCACATCATGGAGACAAAATTCTATGGATAACTGTAGGACTAATGTTAAGGGATGACACAATCCCACTACAACATCATCATCACTGCTCTGCCTTTTGAGGAAGGTCCTTTCAAACTAAACAAAGCTTGTCACGAAAGTATTCAAACTTTACTCAAGACAAATGCTTAGTCAAGACATCAACAACTTGCTCATCAGTGCTCACATACTGGAGCTTTATAGCTCCCTTCTGTACCATATCCCGTATGTAAAAATACCAGATTTCTATGTGCTTTGATTTGTCATGGAACACTGGGTACTCTGTCATCTTTATACAACTTTGGTTATCAAATAGAAACACCGTGGTATCCAACTCCAGGTCAAATAGAACTGACATCAATTTTCAAAGTCATATGGCTTCACAACTAGCAGAACAAGCTGCTATATACTCTGCTTCTGATGTGCTGAGAGCAACATTGGATTGCTTCCTGCTAAACCATGAGATTATGGTGGATCCCAAGCAATAACATCCACCTAAGGTGCTTTTCCTGGTTGAGACACTTCCATCCCAATCTGCATCCGTATAACCATACAATTTGTAGTCAATATCTCCAACAAAGTATAGACCAAAGTCTATCATACCTTTTAGGTACCTCGTCACATGCTTTGTAGCTACCAAGTGAACACATATAGGCTTAACTAAATGAAACCCTATATATATGTATTTGATTATGAATCACCAATGAAGTGACTACTACTTTTTATGATTGTTACTTAAATGATTTGTAGAGCATGTCTTAGCCTTTGAACACTTGCAGCATATGGATGCCAGCCCGAGTTATATTGGTTATCTGATCATTTACATGTTATTATTTTGTCTATTGGATATTGTTGATGATCAGGTAGAGACCTGGAAAGGGTATGAGTATATACCCTAGAATGATTTGGACTCTCTGAGTCTAGTGAGACAACTTGTTTTCATTTCCGAGCACTTGCAGAGATGATCAGGCTCAGTTTACCCTTCTGACACAGTTTTGCTTCACTGGATGATGTGTCTGAGCAGGGCGATGTTTTTATTGGATCTCCTAGGGCATTGTATGGGGCATAGGGGGTGCAGCCACTTGATTGTACCATAGTACCCCTCTCCCAGAGAGCCTGATGGGCTCATTTGGACAACGCAGACACCCTAGGAGGTTATTTTGACAGGTTCACGTTTCCCGAGGCAGATTAAAAAATTATTAAATGGCTACTGAAGAAATCGATTTGGGCTACTGAGGCAAGGAAATGGCATGGGATGAGTCATGATGATGAGAGTGATGTCCTACAGACCTTCTCTAGCAGTTGCAACATCAGATTGGGCCCACACCTATTTTTTGGGCATTTTTATATTATTTTCTAGGGCTTTTGGGAGGCTCACGATTTCCTCAAGGATGCACAAATTCATAAATTTAAAAGATTATATTATTTTATTGTGCCATGGGGACACCCAAAGGGAGTTAGTTAACACTCCATGGACCCACCATGTGCTTCATTGATTTCTTGTTGAGTGGGATCCCCTCTCCTAGGGTGATTTAGTCCACTTTTATATTATATTGTTATATTGATCCATGTATTGTATATTGAGCTCATCTCAACCATTGATTAGACATTTTTATCTTTTAATATTAGCCACTCATTTGAAAAGTGGTTAGGATTTTGGTTCTCTCGTTCTTATTTAAAGGAGAGAGCTTCTCATTTGTAAGGGGTCTTTGGCTCTTGAATCTGGATAATAGAAAAACTTTTCTTGTGGATATTTTTTGGATCTCCTTTGCATCTGGTGTTCTTAGATGGTGATTCGAAGGTATTTTGCTTCCTATCATTCATGAAATTATTGCAAGATCTATATTTTTTTGGGAATCTTTGTCTTGTCTACAAGAGGGCAACTTTAGCTTGGGCATTTTTGCAGGGGGACCTCAACTCGCTTGGATTGTCTTCGTTTTTTATCACAGGGTTTTCATTAGTGTCATTGCGATCTATGAATTCTTCTTGCTATTTTTCTGTGGCATCCACATTTTTTTCTCATGTTGCAACAAATCTGATATGGTTGATGTTTGTTGTGCAAGAGAGAGGGCGCATTGAGTCCTTGGGGCAAAACGTTGGACATAGAAATTGCTCAAAGCTTCTCAAATTGATCGAGATAGCATGGATCATAATCATCAAGGAATATACAAGGTTTTATAGGTAATATCCATAGGTTAGTCCCTTTATTCCATATCTCAATCCATTGACATCTACTTTTCTTCATTTTACTGAAAATTCCACAATAATTAAAAACCCAAAAAAACACTAAAAATAGACCGCTTGATCTCTAGACAAACCGCTACTGGGTTTTTTAGATCAGGTCGTCCCTTCACCAAATCATCCTCAACACTAAGCTGAAAGTGCCTGGTTTTCCCTAGATCTGAGGAACTGTCCTCCCAAACCCTAGCGCTCCTCACCATTTCTTTGACTTTTTCTGAGATCTGATTTTTTCGGCAAAATTCCAACTTGGGTTTGTAGATCAGGTCATCCTCATACCATTTCTCCTTCAACGCTGAGCTAGAAGTGTCTAGGTTTCCCTAGATCCGTGAAACTGACATCCCAAACCCTAGCACTATCCATCTTGTTGTTGGTTTTTCCTGTGATTTGATTTTTTCGGCCAAATACCTTATGGGTCTGTAGATTGGGGTATTTCCCGTGTGGTTTTTCCTCAACGTTGTGCTGATAGTGACTCCATTTCCCTAGTTCTGACAAGAACTGATCTCCAAGCCTAGTGCTACCCCCTCTTTAGCCTCCTTTTCATGTGATCTAAATTTTCCTTGGTGACTCAGGTACTTTGACTCTGTCATATATTTCATCAAGTCTATCCCTCGGTACTAGATATCCCCAATCCTGTCCTTTACCTCCCTGCATTGGTCATGTTTCCCAAGGCAACGGATATCCTCACTTGTTGCTAGTACCTCAACCCCAGATCTAGTATTTACCTTATAGGTCACCTGTGTCCCAACTTGGATTGAACCTCATACTTCCTAAACCCTTATCCAAATCCTTGGCCCACCTCGTGACATCATCCACAGATCTAGAGTTTTCACTACCTTACACCTTACGTACCTCAAGTCTATTGATATGATCTGGTGTCTAGGTTAGATCTCTCTTGTCGGGAGTAGATCTGGGTCTCCCCTTTGTTGTCTTGGGATAAGATAACATAAATTGAAGGCTACCTCGATTGGGGTGACAACCATCCATTTGGGATTCTAGGCAATCTTGGTTCCACCCCGTGTGTTGCTTGTCCCTCTACCATCAATCTTGGATCCACCTCACATAGGCAACTACAAGGTTCATGATAACAGGTTATAAACAGTGGCAACAATGTCATCCTTGAACAAAGCACTCTCTGAACTTTCTGATACTCATGTCTCAGTTTACACTTTTAGCTCAGCTATTACTTAGTTTTTTTACTCCTCCACTCATCATTTATACATGGGGAATCCAATCATGTCTCTTACATGAAAGATAAGTTTAGTTGTCATATCTACAAGTCAAAAGCTGCCTTGGGTCACCTCTGTGTCGTGCTCATTGTTCAAGGATTTGTACCTTTATATGATCATCTTGGTTCCCATCATTATCCTCTCTAAGAATTCCTTGTGTCTACCTTCCCACATCCATTCCCCTAGTCACTCTTGTGACCTGTTGAAGGATTCATTTCCTTCCTCCTCACATCACAATTTCTCATCAGCATCTCCTGAAGATGAAGACCTATAGTTTTGACAATGGTACCTTAGGATTCACTACCCTTATTGGTGAACTCCTTTGCTTCAGTTTTCAATATCACTCATTTTCTGACATTCTGTTGAGTTCCTTCCATGTTCGACTTCAGCTCATCTATTCACATGGTAGGGATTGTACTGGTTCCTTTGGATTTGGACAAATACCTTAGGTTCAATCTCTATAACCTAAGCTACACAAGATTGTGTTATGTTCAACAACACTGCTTCCATATTTTGAAGACTGGTCATTGTATATTGTGGCTTCAATCCACCTTTGCAATATGCGTGGTCTTATTACCCGTATCATATGATGTAATCAAATATTGTAAAGGTGCTAATGTTTCATTTTATTGAACATGGCATCCTCATATATGATTTTGTATATGACTTTGATATGTATTGTTTTAGGTACCTCCCTGTTGCCTTGGTAACTGAGTTCTCCAAGGTTAAAGATTCTAATGTATTTTGACCATCGCTTCCCTTTGACCTCACACATCAGGGAGCATCTGTTATCATGTAAAACGACACTTCTTCGTCTGAGTACTGACACTCAATGTGTCGGTACACAAAATGACAAAATGGATAGAAGTGGCAAAAACATTATAGATGGGCATGACATTTGATGCATCATCCTCTTACAATCTTGACCTATTTTTTGTAAGGCCATTAGGTTGAATACGTGACTTTTACCATTGCAACCCACGTACCATATGCGAGTATTGATATTGCAACCCACATATACATTATTAGGGTTGAAATCTGCGGGTTTCCTTTATGAAAGTCACGTATCATACATGACCTACTAGTATTAATAGTCGTGTATGCCTTAATATGAAATTAAAAAATATAAACAAAGTTTAGTCAATGACAGTTGGGTCCTTAATCATAACTATCCCAACTTCCCCAACCATCCCAACCTTCGTAACTTCTCTCTTTCCTCATGTATAAATAAACGGTAGGGGTTGAGGCTAAACATCATGAATTCTAGAGCAAAGTTATGCTGGCGGTTTACCTTTAGATATCTTGGAGCATCAGAACTTGGTGTCCTTGGCTAGTAGAGGAGGACTTGTTTCAGATGTTGGTTGTAATCTTACCTCACTTGTTTACCAATAAATAAAGTCTTTATTCCAATATTGTGTCTTTGCACTCTTATGTATTATGATTTATGATTTTTTTTATTTCATTGCAAGCATATTATTTCATTAATCATTTATATAATATATAATATATTGTAGAAAAGGTCTTTCTCTTTGCATGTGTTGGAGATTCCCTGGAAGTTGTGGAAGCAATTTGGATCGAAGAAGAAAGCTAGGATCAACTGTCATAAGCAAGGTATGCCTAATTTCTTCCTATTTCTATTTCAAATTCTGAAATGGTTGATTGTTTGCAAGTTTACTTAGTACGTTGGTAACCCTAGAGACCCTAGGTTATAAGGGTATATTCTCTTGAACAGCCGTATCTAGCTTCAGAATTGTGGTTTTGGTTTCAATTTTTTTGCAATATGAAGATTGCGGCAATCATTTTACTAAGCAGTTCATAGCCTAACTCTAAGCATAAGTTGTTTGAGAAACTAGGGGACATTTTTCATATAATTTGGCGCCCGTGCAAATTTTGGATTTTTTTATAAAATTTATTGTAATGATTTTTGTTTTGTTTTTAATATAGATAAAATGAAATGGCCAATTATGGGTGGATAATTATTATATATCTAATGTAAATAACAATTACAAGATAAGGAAGGGTTTGCAAGGGAAGCCACCATGTCGCACCCTATTCCATCACCCTAATTCCACCCCATAGACTTGACTCAAAGAAAACTTCATGCTATGATTTTTACTAGACTTAGGGTTTTGACATTTTTATCAAATGCAGTTGTTATGGAATTTTGTAAATGAGTGTAGAAACCACATATCATAACTAACACCATTACCGACATTATATTTGCAATATTTTTTTAACCATTTTTTCAACAATGAATATAATTTTTGTTGTATCTTTGTGAGGTTACTTTTGTATTAATGCTATCAACATCTCATAATTTGGTGTAACGTGCAAGAGATGAATGAGACTTTTAATAAAAGTGGACAATGAGAATCAAATGAATGATGATGATGATGGTGACAATGATGGCAATGATGATGAAAACAATGACAACAATGATGTTGATGATGATGACCTAGATGACAATGACGATGATAATGAGGATGACAATGATGATGATGGCAATGATGGTGACAATGACAATGACAACAATGTTGTTGATAATAATGATCCATGAAAGCATCATCACAATGATCAATATAGTTGTTGTCATCGTCATCGTCGTTAGTACAGTCATGTCCCATAATCCTTGTAAGAAAGTGTTGGGGTCTAAGCATACGACGTGTGTCCCCAAGCAATGACACAATACCTAATACAATTCATGTTATTCCAAACCTCAATATGGTTCCCACATCACATGCATAGGCTAAATTTTTAATCAACATGGAATATGTAGTAGTATAGAACACGTTAAGGATTACATCATTTTCATTATCATCTCCATCATCATTTTCATCATGTAATCATCATCATTGTCATCATCACCATCATCATCGACATTATCATTGGCATTGTCATCATTAGCATGTTCATCCTCCTCATAATCATTGTCATCACCATCACCATCACATAATAACATCGCCATCATTATCATTATTAGTTTTGTTGTCATCATCGTCATCGTCACCATCATCACCACCATCATTGTTGTTGTCAGTGTCAGTGTCATTGTCACCATTGTCA
>LPNX011021005.1:543758-605529 GCA_001517045.1 Pseudotsuga menziesii | reverse complement strand
CCCCCCCCCACCACCAAAAAAAAAGTTATGAGAATTATACTTTTAGGTGTGGTTGTCTAAAAACCACCCTTAAAATTCCAATTCTCATGATTTTTTTTTTTTCGGGGGGGTGCGAGTTCTAAACACCGCACTCAAAAATAAATTTACGAGCAGTTGAGTAACACCCCCCCTCCCTCCAAAAAAAAATCATGAGAATTGGAGTTTTGGGGGCGGTTTTTTAAGAACCAACCCTCCCAAAAAAAGCCACGAGAATCATACTTTTGGGGGCGATTCTTAAAAACTGCCCCCAAAAATCCAATTCTCATAACGTTTTTTTTTTGGGGAGGTGGGGAGGGGGACAAACCACCCTAAAAAATAATTTAGGGAAAATTTTAGCAAGACCGGCTCACACCAAAACAACCACTAAAGGGGTAAATTGTTGTAGTGTAACTTAACTATTTATGCATAATCATGTGCTCTATGTCAATTATAATTTCTATTTATGATTTTAATAATTGAAATGAATTTTGAAGGAATTGGTTAGTATTTGTGTTGAATATGAAGCTTGTGTTTTGGATATTCATATTGAATTCTTACATATTTGTTTATGAACATTCTCATGAAGAATGCATATGATAACCGACATTTTTGGGTTTATATTGTCCATAGTAATGGTAATTCACTTAAAAATAAGCTTACTTAAGGAAAATTATGCCACTATGAATGCATGTTTTCTGTGGGAAATCCCTAGTAAGTAAAATTATTCTATAGTTGTCTAGGTGCCATGAATTGTCAATGCCTAGAGTGTTCGTTTACTAAGTAAATGGTTTATGGGTTAATGACAAATTATAATTCTTTCCTTTTGTAAATTCTACAGACTTCGAGGTTCCTTGGACGTTCCAGGGTGGTTAATGAGTTTTTTTTTGTAATGGGGTATGTCACAATGGTTCTATTTATTTGGATCCACATGACCACGTGGGGCATTACAAGAATTGTATTTGGTCATTCATCACATTTAGTAGTCATTAGTTTAGAGACATCATCAACACTTGGACATGGAACCCAAGTTAATGGTGGATCTTCTTGGATTATTGTATCATTGATGATAGTACTTGTACATGGTACCATGGATTATGGATCCTCTTCCAAGACAATGCTACCATTGCAATCAACACTCGTAGATGGGACCTAGGTGTATGGATGAGATTTTTGGACTACTTTGGCCTTGCAACCTACCCTTCCACATGGTACCTTGGTTTCCTTGATTATTTCAATGATGTTTTCAATACCCATACATGTGACCCTAATTTATGGTTGTACATACTCACTACAAGCATTAATGGAAACACTTTCTGAAAGGGGATGGAGTGTTGGGATCCTTGCTAGGGGTGTAATGGGATAGTCAAAGGCCCACTAGAATAAAATGATGTAAGTATGGTGACCATTCATTGTAAAGTGGATTGTATCCATTATGGTTGTTATCATTAAATAAGGCCAAATAAGTAGTTACCATGGAATAAATGTAATGTGGTCTTATTAAACAAGGTCCACCAGTTAGTTAGGAGGTCATTATGATTAGGGTTACTTAGTTAGCTATAAAAAAGGATGGAGTCCTTCTTAGAGACATGTATTAGAGTATTTCGTATTGAAGTTTAGTTCATTGAAAAGTCATCATACCTTAATAAAGAAGCAAACATGAGTAAATTCCTTCCATAAAAAAAGTATTATAAAGTGTTACTCTACTTTAAAGATATTTTCATAAATAAAATATTAAATATTTACAAATACTTTATGTATAATTCAAGTTTAAAGATTCATAACCATACCATAAATTAATGATTATTATAACTATGGTTGTACACCTATAAGCTATTTCAACCTCGTAACAACCCATAACTTATGGGAATTAGAGAATGTCAATTCATGGATTTCTGGGGCAAGCATATGACAAAGATAAAGAAAGATGTCAATAAATGATAAGAAGAATGCCATTAAGATAAGGAGTAGTCTAAATATTCTATGGTTTTTTTTTATATTTTTATTTGTTTTGTTTGGATTTTGGTTGAAAATTTTAGAGTCACATATATTAGTTGTGAAAATTGTATAGTATGATTGTAGTAAGAGTATTTGAGGGTGTTAAATCTATATATACATTTAAAAACATAATTTAAACATTTTCAAATTTAAGTTTAAAAAAAATTAAATAACTACTCTTTAATAAAATTTAATAAAAAACATTATAATGTCTTTTAAATTATTCCAAATTAGTTGTATTACAATTAGCCATAAACCCAAAGGTGTTGACATTACATAGTTGTATTACAATTAGCAATACGCCCAAAGATATTGACATTACACTTAGCAAAATATGATATATATAAAAGAGGAAGTGCGAAATATGATGTAACCAAAAAATTATATATATAAAATATTTTTACAAGATTCCTTACAAAGACATTTTATTCCAAACAAACATAAAGGATAAAGAGGTTGTGTAACACAAGATTTTATTATATTATTGTTATTAGTAACTATTTGTTTTGGGTAGGGATTCTTAATAATTTATTGAGATTAAATCATTTATTTTTAAAGATTACTGTCTTTTTTTTTTAGAGAATTGTTATTTTTTTAAAGTTTAATTTAAGAAAGCTATTTGTTTTGGGTAGGGATTTTTAATAATTTATTTTAAATAAATTATTTATTTTTAAAGATTACTGTCTTTTTCTTTTTTAGAGTATTGTTATTTTTTTTAAGTTTAATTTAAGAAAGGTTTAAAGAGAAATATGTGGAGAAATATCGTGATTTTTCAGAGTATATTGTTGGGCTCGTTATAGTCTTGTGAATGATTAAATATTTTGTTCTTCATTTTGAAAGGTCCTATCTTATACTTTAAGAAGAATTTAAATATTTTGTATTTGCTATGTGTATTCAATGTATTGATTTTGCATTCATTATAAATGAAAAAGGCAATGTCAATGGCCATTAGTAGTGATGGCTGGTATCAAAAGATGTTCAAGTTCAGGGTAGTAGTAGTGACTTTGTCTTATAAATATTATCGTTTAATGTTTATTTTTTCTTGTAATTAGTAGGGATTGTTGGTTTTACAAGATGTTCAAGTTTAAGGTAGTAGTAATGGCTTTGTTTTATAAATATTATTGTTCAATGTTTATTTTTCCTTGTAATTGTGTATTATATGGAAATTATTTCTTTCTTTTTGCTAAGTTGTTGGTCACTTTTCATGGCACTTCTCACTTGCTTGTTCAGGGCTCTTAACTTAAGCTTTCTATAACAATCTATGTAACACCTCGGTTTTGACCCCGATTGCATTAAAATGTATAGATGTAAATATTGTAATTAATCATGGTGTGGAGCTAAAGGCAAAAGCCCCACCATCGATTTAGAGTTTTATGTTTTGGCGATTAAAATCGATTTTGATGGTATTTCATGCTAGCTAGACAAATTATAATTTTGGACATCATGTAAATATGCAATTTAATTAAAATATGCACAACCAGCTATGTCAATGCAACATTACAAGAGACGGGGGCATGATTTCCTAAGGATAAGGGGGGGTATTCAAACTCTTGAGCCAATGGGGAAAAGCCAAATGTCAAGGGGAAAACCCATCAAGCTGTCAAGCACCTTTCTTTTCTTATTCACCCAATCATTTATTTCTGCCAAAAATTGGTCGAGTTAGTTATTGCATGGGATGAGCAAGGTATGGAGGTCAAAATTCGAATTAGGCAAAGCACCATTTTTTGGAAAAACGTGTTTTAACTTATGAGCCAAGTAAATGCCCATTCTGTTGTTCACCCACGTCCTCCATTTTCTCACGTAGTGGAAGCTTAGAGAGCTCTCTCCTTCACGTTTTTTGTCTACCTGTGCGTTTTTACTTATGTGGGCAACAATTTTCTTCATTTTTCCCCATGGCTGGGAATTTGTTTTGGTAATGCTCAGTGGTAGGCTCTTTCATTCACGAATTGTTGTCGTTTCCCTCATTTTTCCATGCCCAAGAAATTCGTTTTTTGGTTGCTGAGTGAATGGCCAGTAAGGATTCACAATTTTGGGGTTCACAATAGTCGTTTTAGCTCATGCAATGCCTAGAATCATTGCCGAGTTCAAATTGCTCACCCAGGGATCGATTTCCCTATTTTACCAATCCATTTTTGGTTGCAAAACATTTTTCCTCAACCCATAATTTTGTATCTTGTTGTGTGTGCATCTTTTGCCTTGGTCTGAACTGGTTTGGAGTGGAATTGGGTCTGAACTAGCTTGATAAACCTAGTGTAGAAAGGAACCTCATAGACATATCTAGAGGGGTTGGCTTTCTTCTTTACACACCTTGAAGAGCACTGGAACGGAAGGCATAACCTGAGGGACTGTGTAGCGGAGAAGGGGATGCTTCCTTATGTTGGGTGTGTAGATGTTTTTGAATCCAAGCCATATTTGGTGCAGGTGTCCATAGCTCTGTGGTTGAGCTCACTAGCTTAGTAGTTCAACCTTTCTAGCTCTTTAGCAGCCTGATAAACCCAAATTTAGTTTTGGCTTGGCTGAATTTTGTTATGCCTTTGGCTATGTGTGAGTCGGCTGTAGTTCCCTTATTCCTGGTGGGAATCATGCCCAGCTCGGGGCTGGCAATGCTGCTGAGAGATTGATGAGCACATTGGCCTATGGTTGGGTGGAACGTTGCAACGACGTATCTGGTTACAAGACAAACGTCTTTCAAGATAAGTATTTCTTGTGTGTAATCTCTACAACGGTATTTTGTTTAATGAATTATGATGGACATGTTGAATGCTTGAATGAAATGTAATTGCTTCCGTTGTATATTGCATTTTTTACACATCCGTGTATATTTTTAAGTTCAATGCATTTTATATTACGTTATGGGGCTTAGATTTCCCATATTTGTTACTAGTAATACCGCGTCCTCTCTCTGGTAGAGGGGTGGGGACGTGACAATCTATAAGTGAGTGAAATGGTAGATAAAGCAAATCCATCCCTAAAGATAGATGAAGATTAGGAAGGTCCATTACAATGCAATTCCAAACATAGTAATTTGGCATTAACGTTGGAAAGTTTATATCAAATTAGAGTTTTGCACAAATTTTAGAGTTTAATCACTATTTGGGAATACACTTGCTCTTATGACATGCTTCTCCAGTCGTCTTCATGCAAAGTTTTGGCAGACATAGTCGTAGAGGGACCCACACCGAGAGGCAACCCAATTGTATCATCATTTACCATAGTCTTCAATTGTTTCATACCTCTCTCCTTGTTCTTCGTATCCTCCATGAATAATCATCAAACAAACAAACAAGTGCAATCCAAGTCTTTACCTAAGGTCAACTTCTTACATCCACTATCAAGTATCCCAAGGCCTTTTCTAGACAAAGTTATATCTCACATCCATTGTCAAGTATGTTAGTACCATCTCTTCCCCAACAAGAATCCATTGTGCTTGAGAGCAATAGAGTCTACGGATTCAATAGAAAAAAGGGATTGGCTTATGAGGATTAGTAGATTGTTGGGAGGTTTTTAGATAATATGGTTGTTTTTACGTCTAACTCTAGTCAAAACCCCATCATCAATGAGGGGATGCATTAGCATTTTTAGGGGAACGAGTAGGCCACTTATCTTGTAGATCCATTTGGAAGATATCACACTTTTTCTTTCTAGTTTGGGAAATATATCTTAAACATCATTCTTCATTATGATTGGTATTCTTCTATCATTGCTTCTACCCATTCTTTATTTTGTATAGATTCTTCATAACTGGTAGGTTCTTGATCTACAAGACCACACATCAAAGCCACATAACTAGAAAATGGCTTTGGATTCTTGCTTACTCTTGTGGAGCCTTCTGGAGCTCCATACTTCTCTGCTTCTTGTATAATTTCTCTTTCCCAAGCAGGCTTTCTCTTTCATGACATATTCATAGTAGCAGGTTCTTGAGGTTCTAGCATATCATGGTCTTCTGGTGTTTCATCTTCGGGGGAGGGTTCAGCTTCTACATTTCTAGGAGGTACATCTTCTTCATATACTTCTTCATGGTGGCACTTTTTGGATCTCTTGAGAGTTTCTTCTTCGTCAAATGTTACATATGTACTAATCTCCATGTGATGGATTCTTGGAATGTATATTCTAAAGGCTTTGGAGACTTTGCAGTATCCAACAAATATCCCCTTCTTTCCGGAAGGGTCCAACTAGGTTCTCTTTTCTTTTGGTATGTGAACATATACTGGGAAACCAAATATCTTGAGGTGGCTCACTTCAGGCTTCTTTCCTGTGAAAATTTCTTCTAGTGTCTTGAATCCAGGGTCACTATAAGGATAATCTATTATGCACATAAATTTTCGTCCTTGTTGCTTCATCCCATAGATGCATTTGAATATCTTGATCATGTATCATTGTCTTCACTGCTTCCATAATGGTCCTATTCTTTCTTTCCGCAACACCATTCTGTTGAGGATTGTAGGGAGTAGTTAGTTTCCTCTTGATTCCAGCTTCTTTACAAAAGGATTCAAAATATTTTGAAGTATATTCTCCACCATTGTGTGTTCTGAGTGTCTTGATTCTTCTTTCTGAAAGATTCTCTATAAAGGCTTTGAATTCCTTGAATTTTCCAAATACTTCATCCCTTTCTTTCAAGAAATATATCCATGTCTTTCTTGAATAGTCATCAATAAATGTAACATAATATCCATAACCACTCAAATATGTGGAGGGAATTGGACCACATGCATCTGAATGGATTAATTCCAACGTACCTTTAGTCTTTGTCTCTCTTCAAAAATGGATTCTTGATATTCTTTCATTTTGCACATCCTTTGCAAATTCCTTCATGAGCAATCTTCAAATATAGTAAACCTATCCCTACTTTTATCACATGGGGTACTGCTTTGTAGTTGATGTGAGAAAGCCTCTTGTTCCATAATTCACTTGGGCTAGTGGTCTCATAAACAAGGGTTGTTTCTAAATGTCCCTTGAGTTTATATAAGCCTCATTCTTCTTCACCAATGACAACTGAATCTTTAATTGTTTTTCCTTTGGTCCACATAAGTATTTTCCATCTATGAATGCAACCCTATATCCTTTCTTATCTAATGCTGAGATAGAAAGTAAGTTCTTCTTCAAACTTGGTACAAATAAAACTTCCTTCATCTTCATGGGGGTTCCAGAATCAAGCTTGTAGCTTGCTTCACCAATTCCTTTGATAGGATATTGATAGTCATCTCCTATTGATACCTTCCGAAGAGAGTTCTTCTCTTCAAGTTTTGACATATTTTTCTTTTGGCCCATCATTTGCTTTGAAGCACCACTATAAATAAGCCATGTATCTTCTCCAGGTGTCACAGACCAATAGAGTGCAGGGAATAATACATACTCTTCTGCATCTTCTTCTTTTGTGTGTTTTCTTCGATGTCCTTCTTCATCTTCATCTTCATCTAGGTGTGCATGATGTCTTTTGTTGTTGTTCCTCTTCTTGTATTCTTCTTTCTTCAATGGATAATTTCTGGCAATGTGTCCTATCTTGTCACAATTGAAACATTGAAAGTTGGAGTAGTTTCTTCTCTGATTGTTTCCTCTTTTCCTTTGGAACTTCGTGGGAGGTTGATACTCCTTGTGGCTTTCCTTCTTGAAGTTATATTGACTTATTCCTCTCTTGGTATGGGTGGCTAGGGATTAATCATTTTCTTTAAGTAGAGCTTCTCTATTGGCTACTCTATCCTCCTCTTGGATGCAATCTTCCTGTACAATGTCAAATTTAATGCTTTCCTTTTTTACACACATAGTCTGGATGAATGAATCCCAAGGTCTAGTGAGACCATTGAGAGTAGCCATAACTAGCTCATATTCATTAAAGGAGTCTCCAATGGCTTATAGTTGCTCCTTGAAATGGGAGACCCTTGTGGAGTAGTCTTGGATGGATTCTCCTTGGCACATCTTGGTACTCTTCAATTGACTTCTCAAATTCCTCTTTCTATTGATGTTTATTCCTTCATACATTCTAGCTAGGGCATCATACATCTCCATCGGGGTGTCCTTGGATGACACTTGAGGAATCAAGTGGTCTTTGATAGAATCAACAATGATCCTCATTTCCCTAATCAGGTCCTTCTTGTGCTTCTCCTTAGGTTCATCCTCTTCAGGTTCTACAACTTCTTCCTTAATGTATTTGGCAAGATCATTCTCTCTAAAAATGATTCCAGTCCTATATTTCCATGCTTGGAAATTCTCTATTCCTTCTAGCTTATCCACAAGCTTAGTGCTTCAGCCCATCTTATCTAGGAGGTCACCAAAAAATGAAATTTATCAAAATGCAAAACTGAACTTACCAGGAGATGTGCTTAAATGAGGCAAATTGACTAGTACACTTGATTTATGGAGATTCCAAATATCCACCTCTCAAAATTGACTTGTGAGATTCTCATATGCAGTTTATGTAGTTTTCTGGTCCAAAGTCAAACTAGGGTTTGACTTTCCTAAAGATCTACCCACTCAAAATTTTCGATCTAGGGCTCAATAGATGCACCCTAGGGAGGTGCAACTTTCTATGCAATCATATTTCCAAAATTCCAACTTTGACAAAAACCCTAATTTCTTGTCGGAGGGAGAAGAGAGAGAGTTCCACCTTGTGAAAGTTGTCATATTCAGGCTAGTTCTGATACCATGTTAAGATTCAATATTATAATATATATAAGATTAGTATTCAATTCAATTTCACAACAATAGCATATACATGATCACTAAAAGAAACACAATCACAAGATAGACACTGATTTATCCTAGGAAACCCTCTAGGGGAAGAAAACCTAGCAAAACTTCCTCAATATAGATGATCAAAAGTACAAATACAAAACTACAAACTGATGATCCTTCTCCTTGCAGATATATAACTCTCTCTCCTATGCAAATTACACAAGTGAGTGTGTGTGTCCAAATGAGGAGCACATCACTCCTATTTATACTTTATCTTCCACTTGGCCTTTTCCCTAACTAGGTCGTCCCCAACAACTTAATTGGGCCGACTTACCTAGGAAGACTCAAAACAATATAATATTACTTTTTGGAGGGTTATATCGACCCAAATTACAATGGAGGTTTTACCTCATGACTCTATGATGACCAAATACAATAATAACATCCTGACGTAGGAATGAAACATCTCCGAATAAATTACAATAATGAAATACAATAGAATACTCTTCAAAGTTACGATATTTCAACAAAGAGAATATTATTGCATGAGATAAATCAATAGCTTTACATTTATTTGTGTAGATGTAGGTGTTGAGAGAACTAGAGGTCTAAGGGGAAAAGGAATTGGTACATATCATGAAAGGTGTTTGATAAAATAGGGAATTAGAAAGATCAAATAGTTAATTCTTCCAAGAAGAGGTGGTGTCAATAAACATTATTTCAACCCTTAAACACAACATATCATAATTGATAATACATCGAAATGTATTGTTCATTAGACACAACTCCTTGTATCATTCAACACATAAGGTGATCCTTTTATAGAACCGAGATATAACCAACTCCCTTGAAGTGAGCAAGAGTGTGTCCACATACTTGGGTCATAGCACATAATGGTCTCCTCGATTTCAGCCCTGTTTGTGTAGCCATAGTTGAAGGATTTATTCTAAATTTCCATCAGACGATTAATTGAATCCTATGTTAGTCATTCAGTCTGACTATTCAAGATACTAGTTGACACATCAATTAACTGTTCTAGTCAAATATCAACTGCCAATTATTTGTCTCTAGAATATTTAGAGGTGTGATGACCTAGAAAATATTGTTGTTCCAACAACCCCCCATCAATGCAATGTTAAATATACATCATCAAGAGTCATTCTCCAGACTTGTGACTAATATTAAGTCCTATGTATCCTCATATGATTGAGGTGGTGATGTTGTATTGTGAAGTCTTATGAGTAATATCAAGACTGTAGACTTGTGAGTAATATCAAGTCAATTATTCTCATAGAAGGTACCATATGAGATGGACCTTCGTTTATGGAGGAGATCTTGTGAGTAATATCAAGTTGAGCTTGTGAGTAATATCAAGCTGAGTCTTGTGAGCAATATTAAGACTATAGACTTGTGTGTAATATCAAGTCAGACTTGTGAGTAATATCAAGTCAAATATTCTCATAGATGTTATTCTATGGGATGGAGTTCTTAGAGCATAAATTTTATGTGATATATTACTAACCATGGTCATTCAATATGGATAAAGCTATTAAGTCTCCACTAGATATTGGTCACCTCTAGAGTGAATTAGTTTAGCATATGATTATATGGTCCGCGGTAATATAATATGATCATAACGTGTGACAATTATTCTGAGTATAAGATGATATGATAGATGATTAATGTTAACACATAGACTATGTGGTAAATATAAAGAGATAAGCAATAACGAGAAAGAGAAAGAGAATTCCCCATGCAGATGACTAAGTGAACTCAAATTAGTAAGCTTCATATTAATATGAAAGCCTCAATCACTGATTCAATTAAAGCATCAGTTGGAATATTAATGTATGCAATAAGTTAATTAAAGAAGAGATCAGTGTTCATCAATCAACATGATTCAGTTAATGATAGTTAACTAAGTGTTAAGGTTTTATGGACTAGTTAACTAAAAGTTTTTATACTTTAGTTAAACTAAAAGGTGACACTTAAGTTAATCGAAAGACGACACTTCAATTAAAAAGTGTTTTGCATGTGAAACTTGAGTTATTACATGATGACGCTTATGTTAGCTTGTTACCTAAGTGATCAATATTCAGTTAGATATTGAGTTCACTCTGATGTCAGCTAACCATCAATTAATATCCATGATTAAAGGTATGGTGCATTAGTTGTGCATGATGAAGATTTCAATGCATGGATTGATTATTCCAAGAAGGAAATTCAAAATTGTAATGCATGGGTGGCTAAATATCATGCAACTATTCGCTAGGGTTTGCATGGCAATCAATATGGCTTGTTATTAATATACTAGGCATATGGAAACTTCATTACAGTTGACATAGTTGATATCTCTTCTCTATTGCTATGTATTCTGATGTGGATTTATGCAGGAATGCAACAGAATACACAAATAACCATAGAAACAAATATGCAGCGGAAATAATACTTCATTTCATTAATCAATAACTGAAACTTGTTTACATACAGTATGGAAATAAACTAGCTAAAGTGCTAGTAGCTTATCTCTGAGAAAAGATGTGGCGGCTACATGCCTCTGAACTCTATGTTACAATGAGGCTCGAAGGCCTATATATTATTGAGAAACAATGGATACCCTACACATCCAAAAACCTAACCCTAGGAGGTGAAACGCCTTAATGTGGGCCCCGTTGGGTAACTTGGTACATAAATTTCTCGGGGTCGTAACTTTAGCATACTACCTCTGTTTGACGCACATGATACATCGTTAAAAATATTTGTTTAAGGACTGCTTCCATAAATGGAAAACTTTGAGTCCGAAATGGTCTCATTCGACCATTCGATGCCAAAAAAACGTCGTTTAGGGCCTCAAAACGGCTTCGGAAGTTTAGGACCCGAAAACTGCCAAAAATAATAAATTGTGCTACAATTAAGGAAACTGGAAAACTGAAAGAAATAATGGTGGGGGTTCAAGAGGAATAGGTGCGTGGCCACCAATATCCTCCTGCATCACTCCTCCCCCCTTAGGAAGCAATGGTCCCCATTGCGTTGAGTTCCTCCATGAGATGAGGAAACTTCTGTTGAACTTGGTCCCCGGTGAGCCACTTTCCTTGGTGAAGGAGTTGGCCTGCTTTGACAACTCGATATAGCTGGATCTTCTGCTGGCAGGTGTTCTTGATCTGTGTGTCCATAATCCGATCAGTTGTGGCTTATTCCATGCAGTCGGGGTTTAACTCTGTTGGTGTGAGTTGTTCTGCCACGTTTGATGTGTCCAGTAGAGGTGGAAAGTAGGGGCAAAGGCGGTCCACATTGAACACTGGGTGCAGGCCAAGGAATGGTGGAATACTGAGATTGAAGGAATTGTCCCTGAAAGCCTTGGTGATGGTGTATGGCCCATATCGGAGTAGGTGAAGCTTACGGTGGGGTCCAGTGAGGCGCTCCTTCTGTAAATGTAGCCACACTTTGTCGCCCACCTGGAAGTTGTGTTGCACCCAATGCTGATCATGTCGCTGCTTGTAATTAGCATTGGATCTGTCCAATATGTCATGAACCTGTTGGCGAATGTGCTGAATGCGCTCAATGAAGTTGTTTGCCTTGGAAACTTTAGACTGGATATGAGCTGAATCAGCCTGAGTAGCTGCAAATGGCATGGATATGTCAATGGGACATAGTGGCTGGAATCCCAAGCCCAACTGAAAGGGGCTGTGGTTGGTTGAGTTGTGGAGGGCCCAGTTATAGCTGTGTTGTACATAGGGGAGGCTCTCATACCATGTGCATGGATGCTTTGAGTTGTACATGCGCAAAATGTGTACAATCATCCTGTTGATGACCTCTGTCTGGCCATCAGTCTGGGGATGGAAAGATGTGGACTTTGTGAGCTTGGTGTCTAGCATTGACCATAGGCTAGACCAGAATGTACTAAGGAACCTGTTGTACCGGTCTGAGATTATAGATTGTGGGATACCAAAGTGTACCCACACTCATTCAAAGAAGAGTTTAGCAGTGTCTTCTACAGTGATATTCTTCTTGCAGGCCGCCATTATGGCCATCTTTGAGAATCTGTCAATGACCACAAACACACAGTCGTTGCCATGCTTAGTAGAAGGAAGGCCTGACATGTAATCCATGGAGATGGATTCCCAAGGTCGACTAGGGGTAGTTAGCGGAGTATAGAGGCCTTGCTTCTTGATGGATGGTTTGGCAATGGCACAGGCAGTGCGGGATCATATGTACTTCACGATGTCTTGTCAAAGGTTAGACCAATAGAAATACTTCTGCAATACTACCACTGTTTTCTTGACCCCGAAATGCCCAGCAACTTGACTGTAGTGTGCTTCCCAAATCATCTTGGCATGCTCACTTGAAGGAACACAAAGGTGTCCCATGTGACACAGTAGTACATCCTGGAGGTGAAATTTTGGAACTTGGTTTCCCTCCAAGAGCGTCTGGTATGTGTGGCTGAATTCTGGATCGCTCTTGTAGATAAGCGACCAATTAAAAGTCTCGTGCCCACAAGAGTTGAGCACGGTCGTTATCGCCACGATTGGTGGTCAGCTGAGGCAGTCTGCAACATTATTGGTGCTTCCTTTCGTGTACTTGATGTTCAAATGAAACTGTTGTAGATATGTGGACCACTTCTGATGGCGATCGTTCTGTAACTTCCCTTGTGTCTGCATGAACTGCAGGGGTCAGTGGTCTGTGTGGATGATCGTTTCCTTCCCCAAAATGTAATGCTTCCATTGCCGACAAGCCTGTACAATGGAATACATATCTTTGTCATAAGTGGGATATTTTCGGACTGTGTCTGACAGTGTCTCACTGTGATATGCCACTAGATGCCCTTGTTGAGTAAGGACTACCCCAATAGCATATTCAGAGGCATCTGTCTCGATCTCAAATGGTTGTTGCAAGTATGGTAATGTGAGCACTAGGGCACGACAGAGGCGATGTTTCAACTCTACAAACACCTTCTACTGAGTTTCTGACCAAAAGAATTTTTCTTTCACTAATCCCTTGGTGACTTGAATCAAGGGCCAAGTGATATGAGAGAGTCCCAACATGAACCTGCGGTAGAAATTAGCAAGGCCCAAAAATTTGCGAAGCTCTGTTAGAGTAGTTAGGGCTGTCCAATCCCGAATGACTTGGATCTTGGTTGGATCCACATGTACCCCATATTCATCGATAATGTATCCCAGATACTGAACCTAGGTCATGCCAAAAGTGCACTTGTCCAAATTGGCACACAACTTGTGTTGCCGCAATGTTTGGAGGACCTGTCGAATGTGGTGGAGGTGCTCTTCCCAAGTCTGGCTGAAGATTAGGATGTCATCCAAGTACACTACTACAAATGAGTTGGTGAATGGCCGCAAGATGTCATCCATCAATCTCATGAAGGTTGCAGGAGAATTCGTCAGCCTGAAAGGCATGACCAACCATTCAAAAAGGCCATCCTTGGCTTTTAAGGCAGTCTTCCACACATCGGTCCACTCGATTGGTACCTGGTGATACCTGGACTTTAAGTCAAACTTGCTAAAATATTTTTCCCCTTTAAGCTGGTCCAGGAGGTCATTAATCTTTGGGATCGGGTACCTATTCCGGACAGTGATCTTTTTCAGCGCCCGATAGTCAATTCAGAGTCTCCAAGTCCCATCCTTTTTCTGTACCAACACGATCAGGCTCCCACAGGGTGATGAACTTGGCCAGATGTGACACTTCTACAACAGCTCCTGAATTTGCCTCTTGATTTCATCATTCTCCAGAACAGAGCAGCAATAGATCGGTCCATTGGGCAGCGACGCACCTGGGGTCAGATCAATGGGGTGCTTGACCTGACAGTGGAGAGGCACCCCGGTGGGTGAGGTGAATATGTCCCGGTACTCCTCCACGACCTTGTCCATTTGTTGTTGTCATGCAGAGGGGCCCTGTCTGGAGGTTGTGGCCACGATCTTCTTCTTTCCCTGAGGGCAGATCATCAAGAAAACAAACTTCCTGGTTTTGGAAATGAGCTTACTGCATTGTTTTGCAGTAACCAAAGAGATAGCGGTAGGGGGTGGTACCTCTAGTATCCTGTACAAATTATTTCCCAATGTAATAATAACAGCGCGAGGCTGGGACTCATACACAACATGTCACTTCCATAAGTATGGTTGACCTAATAATACATCGCAAACATCAAGAGGAGCAATATCACATAATACCTCATCGGTGAAGGGCTTGATGCTGTAGGGAAGGCGGCACTGCTAGCTGACATGAAGATCTCATCCTTGGTGAAGCCACCCGATGGTGTATGACTACGGGTGTGCTGTGGTCGGCAAACCCAACTGCTTCATGACCTCTGCTGAAATCAAGTTCTTTTGGCACCCACTATCGACGATGAACTGTAGCGGCGAACCCTTTACCCACATCTAGTAGTGGAAAAGATGCTCCTCCTCCTCTGAATCTTCTGGTTCTCCCTTTTGGATCTTCATGGTGGTAACGGTGGCGTTGGGCTCTGCATCGATAATCTTCCTCCCTCTGTCATTCCTCTTCTTGGGTTTAGATTCAATGTCAGAGTATGCATCTAATTCAGAAGCCTTTATCTTAGCCACCAGTGACTGCTTAGCCCGACACTCACTTGTGTTGTGAGTGGGGCTCTTATGGAACTCGCACCACTTTCCCACTTCCTTATTCGGCTTTGCAATGTTGCTCTTTGCTTGTGGCTTTGGCAAGTTTTCTTGAGTCGCCATGCCTTGGCTGTTTCCTTGGTTCTGCGATTTGGGGGCACCTTTCCCTTGCTTCTGATTCGCAAATCCAAAGTCTCTCTTTTTCTGTTTGAATTTTTGCTCAATTTTGGCAGCATACCGATATGCCGTACCAAGCGAGGAGATGTCGAGGAACTCCATTTCCTCCTGAATGTATATGTGCAGACAACTACGGTACTTTAGCACCAAATGTTTCTCTAAATATTTAATACCCAACTTGGTGTGCAGGGTATGGAACAGATTCGTCAGCTCATGCACATCTTGATCTTTTTGCTGCCGCAGCGTAGTCCATTGGATGTACTTGTCCTCATAGCTCCCCACTGGATAATATTGTCCCTTTATGGCATCTCGAAAAGAATTCCAAGTGGGTACGACTGAGAACAAAGAGGGTTCCTCCTCATCCTTTCTCTCATAGTAGGTTTCCCACGAGTCCTCGACATGGGGGGCAGCTTTGAGTAGAGAAAAAGTAATATTTTCCTGGTCAGAAAAGTCATGAACCGAGAAATATCCTTCTAATAGATTCAACCATTTATCTACGGCGTCTGCATCTATTCGACCATCAAATATGGGAATGTCTAAGTTTACTTGTACCTTAAAATGGGTTGCACCTCTAGAGTGGTTGCTAGATGTAGATGCGCCGCCAGTGGGAAGTCGTTGAAGGATCTGGGTGAAGTTATCCATCATCGCGTTCCTTTGTTTTTCAAGGGCCTCCTCGAGCAACATTTTGATAGGATCTTCTGCGCCCTCATCTTTCTTTTCATCCCCCATGGGTGGCCGTCAGGATTTGAGAGGCTGATCTTGCAAAGGTTCAACCAGATCGAGCCCTAACTCTTTAGACTCTGCCCTCGTTGAGGACATGCAAAGAAGGATCGAGAAAGAGAAGATTGCTCTAATACCACTAAACTAGATTTATGCAGGAATGCAACAGAATACACAAATAACCATAGAAACAAATATGCAGCGGAAACAACACTTCATTTCATTAATCAATAACTGAAACTTGTTTACATACAGTATGGAAATAAACTAGCTAGAGTGCTGGTAGCTTATCTCTAAGAAGAGATGTGGCGGCTACATGCCTCTGAACTCTGTGTTACAATGAGACTCTAAGGCCTATATATTATTGAGAAACAATGGAAACCCTACACATCCAAAAACCTAACCCTAGGAGGTGAAACGCCTTAATGTGGGCCCCGTTGGGTAACTTGGTACATCAATTTCCTGGGCTCGTAACTTTAGCATACTACCTCTATTTGACGCGCATGATACATAGTTAGAAAGATCTGTTTAAGGACTACATCCATAAACAATAAATATAAAGTCCAAAATGGTCTTGTCTGACCATTTGATGCCAAAAAAACGTCGTTTAGGGCCTCAAAATGGCTCCGAAAGTTTAGGACCTGAAAACTGCCAAAAATAGTAAATTGTGCTACAATTAAGGAAACTGGAAAACTGAAAGAAACAGTGGTGGGGGTCCAAGAGGAATAGGTGGGTGGCCACCAATATCCTCCTGGATCATATTCTCTCCTATCGAGAGATATGCTTATGTTGTAAAATTTGTTCTCTTATACTCTGAAGAACTATTGGGTTTTTTTTAACAGGAGCCTTGAAGGTATTGTATTAATAAAAAAGTTGTACAAAGCCATGTTCACAAAAAATATTGATTTGTAGGCTACAAGTATCTAGAGGGACCGAAATTACTATGAAATAACTGATAATATACTCCTTTAGCATACTCCTATGCCTAATATTGCTACTAAAACCCCTGGAGGGGTATAACCGAAAGTAGACTCCTAAAATGAGAAAACAAAAATACTTTATGATCCAATAGACTAGATATGCTCATTATTATTTCCCTTCTTGACTTTGACAGGATTCTCAATTGCATGCTTAACCCCTATGATGCTCTTCTTGTCGACTGCGATGGACAACTCTTTCCAATCCAGCTCAAATTCCATGTGAACGTGGACTCCAGAGCCATCTTCCTCTTGCCCTTATTTTTTAGTTCCCGTAGTGGTGTGTGAATTTCCACAATGATTATGCTATGGATTGCGTTTAGAGCCTCCTCTCCACGGTTTTGTACCTCTGTTTATGAGTTTTCCCTGTCCTTGCTCACTGGAGCTGAGCCACCAATATTTTCCTCATTCACTAACTCGATGCCATCGATTCCTTTGTTATTGGCCTTATTAGAATACTCTTAGAGTTCTACAGCTGCATGGGACGAATCCTGGGGAGTAAGCATCCTGGTTTCGTGCATGCTATTCTTTAGAAGAATACCAGTTGATAAGACAGTCACATGAACTTGGAGAAGAAGGGCCCAATGCCCTAGCCGTGGGTTCCCAATAATTTTAGTAATAATTTTAATTTTCTTATTGCTGGTGGTGTGCTGAACAGTCTTAACAATTATTTTGGGATACCCCTGGAGGCACTCGAAAGTCCATTTTTTCTTAAGGTACATAAAATATTTTGTGTGTAGTTTCATTTATCTTGGACATCCCCATTCCAAGCCTAGCTCCCTGATTTTCCATCTTGTCCGCCTCAGCATTGTTGCCTCTCAAAATATGAAAGTAGGATACTTGAATTCCCCTGGAAGATGTTGAATTTGCTTGTAAATTCTTTTGGAATTGATCATTCCTTTATTACTTTTACTGCTCTTTTTCTAAATCACCTGCTTCGATTCCCCAATTACTGTGATCTTACCGATGCCGAGTTTCTTAGCCAGGTACATGTCGTAGTATAGAGTGAGCCATTCCGCTTCGTTGTTGGTTTTCATTCCTAATATCCAAGCATAAGTAGCCTTAACTTCCCCTCTAGGATCAAAGATGATCCCTATAGCGCCTGCCTCCCCAGGATTTCCTTTTGCCACCACATCGAAGAACAAGGAGTACGAATTTATATTTTCCTTCCATTGATTAAATTCCATAGTGTTCTTCTAAATCTCCCAAGTATGGAGCGCAGCTCTATTTTTGGTTTGAAGAGCGTTCTGAGGTATAATATCTTTTCACCATTCAAGGTCTTCAGCTGCTAATTTCTCATATGGAGAAATGATGATCTACTTAGTGTTCAGGGTCTCTTTTATCAAATTTGTAGCTCTCAAAGCAATTCGTTGAGCATCTGCTTTTTTATTATTAAAAACAAGCATGTTCCTTGCAAGCCAGATTTTCCAACAAACATTTTTAAGAGCTAACTCCCAAATTATTCCAAGGATCTACTTTTTCCTTATTTTCCCCGGATATCACCCTTTCCAGCTTGACATCATAATGGTTACTGACCCCAGGAAACCAAATTCTACCCAACCTTGCCAAGGAAGAATCTCCATACCTGTTTGGAGAAAGGACACTTGAGAAACATGTGATGAGTTGATTCGTCATTTTCTCGGCAGAGGTGACATATTGAGGGCCCATGAAACCTATGTTTCCTGAGATTTTATGTTGTTAATAGCTTGTATTTTGTTAAGAGCCATAAGAATGAGTTTATTTTTGGAATGCAAAATGAGTCTTGGAATTTTCCCTAAATTTTCTATTGTATGTCATTCCCTGAGTTTTGAATAAAGAGGCAGCCTTCTTTGACAGTGTATGTCCCAGCATTCCCCCAACCTTTCAATTCTTTTTCTCTGAGGCTTAAGGGAGCAATTCCATGCAGCAAGGATGTGAACGATTCGAACAGGGAGTCTAGATGAGGAGGCAGGCTTAAATGTTTCCACCCGTTCTGATCACCATTGGATCCACATATAGCGAAATATTTTAGTGTCTTGTACCCATGGTCTTCCAGCCACCTACGAAGAGGGAGAAGCTCAACTTTGGAGTCAAGTCTAGGCCTTCCCAATATGGATTCTGTCCAAATATTGATTTTGTTGTCATTTACAGGGATCCAATATATCTTGTCTTTGATTAGACCAACAAAAATTTTGAGCTGATTCCATATGGAGGTTCCTTTTCCCTCCTAGGGAAGATCCAAGATTCTAGAATTCTTCTTTTTATATATTGTATCCTTATAGCCTCTATCCACCACTCCTTTCCTCCTGAGATTATTCTCCATACCAACTTAGCGCCTAAAGCTTGGTTCTTTCTCGCTATGCCCCTAATACCAAGCCCTCCACTATTTTTGTTCTCTATTACAGCTTCCCATTTCACCAAATTGAACTTTCTCCCATGCGTCTTACCCCCTTTCCAGAGGAACTTCCTTATTTCCATGTTAAAATATCTAATAACTGCCTTTGGAGCAGCGAATATTGCACACGAGAAGATTAGGTATGAGGAGAGGATTGAATTAATTAAGACCAGTTTGCCTGTTAAGTGAAGCCAAGAGTTGCTCCATAACTGAATTTTTTTCATCTTTTGAATTAAAGGCCTCCAGATCGCAATGGTGTTTTTTTATAGACAATTGGGACTCTGAGGTAAGTGAAGGATGTCCATTACAAGTTCACCTGTATTCCAAGAATGTTTGCCAGAGCTTTGAGGTAATTTGGACTGTTGTTCCACCCATACAGCCAAGATTTATTTTCATTTAGCTGGATGCCATATGCTTTTAAGAAGAGGTCCAAGATGATTCTAAAATGCCTTGCAATTTGAGATGAGGCACTTCCTAAGAGGATGGTGTCGTCCGCAAACTAAGCGTGGTTAATGTCTTGAACCCCTCTTTCTATGCTGATGCCTGGAATGATCCCTTCGTTTCTGAGTCTATTTAGCCTTCTGTTGAGTGAGTCTGCGACTATGATATAAAGAAAGGGAGACATTGGTCATCCTTTCCCAATTCCCCTTTGAGCTTGGAAGAACAAGGTAGGACATCCATTGATGAGAGGAGCAATCCAGGGCTTGCTTATACATGCCTTAACCCATCGAATTAAGGCTTCTAGGAAACCATAGTTTTGCATGACTTGAAAAATATATGAGTGTCTTATTCTATAAAAGGCATTAGTAAGATCTAGTTTGATTGCCATACTTGCCATACTTGCCTCCTTACGATTTTGACTAGAATGAATTGCTTCTTGCACCATCAGGATGTTATCGTAGATCTGCCTTCTAGCTATGAAGCCCCCTTGGTTTTCCAAGATTAGTTTTAGAATTACTTTCTTCATTTTGTTCGAAGTAATTTTAGCAATAATATTGTAGGATGATTTACACAGAGAGATAGGTCTGTACCTTTTAATGGTTGACGGATTCTGCTCTTTAGGAATTAGAGCCAGGAACATTGAATTGGTGGCACCTCCAATTCGATCCGCAGACTGCGACCAAATTATCATTCTGACGAGATCTTTTTTAATGATATTCCAACAACTTCTATAGAATCTGATTGGAAATCCATCTAGTCCCGAAGCCTTGTCCGGGTGCAATGACCACACAGCTCTCCTTACTTCTTCGAAGGTAATATGTTGGGTAAGAAAATCATGATTTTCCTGAAGTAGATGTGGAATCTCTCTACTAAGGGTTAGCATGTCATTTGCTGATATTTCTTCTTCGTTGGAATAGAGATATTGGAAATGAGCTTTGACCCCTTTTTTAATTAACTTAGAATCATTGATTTTTTCTCCATTGTTAAGGTTAATTCCTTTATGGTGTTTCTCCTGCTACGTTCTTTGCACTAGTAATGGAAGAAACTTGAGTTCTGATCACCATCTTTTAGCCATAAGCACCTAGATTTTAATCTTAGTTCCATCTCTATATTTCATTGGAGGACTAAAATTTTATGATCAACCTCTCTTTCTCTTAATAGCATTTCCCTGGTGACTTCTTCCCTTTCTATTCCTCCTGAATTTCTTCCAGACTCTTGAGCAGGGTAATTTTTTCTTGCCCTGGATGGGGTCAACCAGCTAGCCAAACCTTAATTTCCTTTTTTAGATTTTTTAATTTTTGTTCCCATATGTAAGTTGGGGAGCTTTGAAAGAACATTCCCCAGGCTTGAGAGACAACATCATGAAATCCTGGCTCGATTAGCCAAACAGGAGAAAATTTGAATGGTTGAGGGCCGAGGTTTCCAATAGGATCCATAGTGAATATAATAGGTTTATGATAAAAAACGCCTGAGGTCAGAAGTCTTGAGACTGGAAGTAATGGATTGTCTAACATAGAGGAACTTACCAGAATGAGATCCAATCTAGCTACTATATGCCCATAACCGGACCGTTTATTGTTCCAGGTGTACTTACCTCTCCTTTGCTTGACATCGACTAGCTTCCATGAAGCTCTCACATCTTCTAGTCTTTCCCCAAACAAATCCCTGAATTTTGTTCCACCTTTTTTTTCCTCTGGCGAAATGGTAACATTGAAATCACCTGCTATTATACACAGAAGGTGCATATTTCCAAACCTCTTTGTTTCTAATTGCTGCCAAAATTCTTCTTTTGCTTCGTTGACTGTTGGGCCATATATATTTCCTATCCAAATGATTTCATGATTCTCCAAATCTTCCAGCTCTACAAAGAACCAATGTCTGTTTTCAATTGAAGATCTAATATTATATAGAGAGGAATCCCACCATGTTAACATGCCTCATGAGGAATCATGCTGATGGCTTTCCCTGCTCCATTCTTCCAAAATCTTTTAATGGCAACCATACTTTCGACCTCTTGCATCTTAGTCTCCTGGATTGCGAGGATGGATATTTTTTCTGTGAATTTGAAATTCTTTATTGATTCTACCTTTTGTTGTCCTCCTAGTCCTCGACAATTCCAGGAGACTAGCCTCATTATTTTTTGATTGATAATGAACCGACTCTATCATTTATTCCCTCCTAATGTCCTCCACTTTGCTTTTCAAGATGGAAGGGTTTTACCAAGTGGTTTAGGCTCGATTTCTTTCTTGTTTCCTTCTCCATGGCTGTCTCTTGATATCTATGATATTTATTTGGATTTCTTCCTTTCATGGTGAGTTGTTCAGACTCTTCTTATGTACTTTCTGAGGTCTCCTCCATTTGATCCTTAGCTCTAGCTCTCATAATCGAACCCAAACTCTACAAAGCTCCTGGCCTTGCTTCCATGTACGACTGTGCTGGGAGTAGTGGTTCATAGGTTTTCCCAATCTCTTCCAATACTGGCTCATTTCCTTTATTTTCTTGGGGGGTCTCTTCTTTCTCCAATGCTATATTTTCCACTTGTTCCTGGGGTTCCGATGTTGATGCCAAGGCTTGGAAGCTGTTTTCTAATACTTTTTTTCTTTTTTGCCGAGGAGTTCGCCTGGGCACTGGTTGTTTTGTTTGCTTTTCTTCGACTAAATTCATTCCATTTCTCTCTTGTAATCTCTCCTTCTTCCGCATGTGTTTTCTTTTTGCAGTACTTCACAAAATGCCCATATTCATGGCATACCTTGCACTTAAATGGGATTTGCTCGTAATCAATAGTTTGTAAATGCTTCCAACCTTCCATGTTGAGTTTTATTGGGAAGGCCTTTTTCTAGGTCTACTTCCACACATATTATTGTGCAAGAGAACATTTGCGGCTTCGGCTCTGACTTATCTATGTATTTCCCTAAAGAGTTTTTGATTGTTTTCAAGTCCTCATTATTCCAGCAATGCAACAAAAGGTGCGACAGTTTTACCCAGACTGGGACTTTGAAGGGTATATCCTTCTCTAGATCAAATGATAGATCCCATTTGTTGAGGTACATTCCTCTTAGGCCCACGAATTATGGGTCGTTCCTAAAGATTAGATCTCTGTCTTCTTTTTTTTCGAACAAAAAAACACAGAAGCCCCTTCCACAAAAGTTGTTCTAAACCTCTCCTTGAATCAGAGGTCGCCAATTATTGTTCATCCATATTTCAATGAAGCCGGGGGGGGCGGCCAAAGACCCGTAAAATGACCAACTAACCTCATTCGTATAAATACACAACTTTGAACTTTGAAGCTGCTGAGGAGAGTGTGACCTCTGGGACTTCTGCAAGCTTCATGAAACGAGAAACTGATGGGGCGTTTTTTGCAGCTGGCTGCGAGGCCACGATTTGATAGAAATTTTCCACCAAATCTGCTCTCCTCCCATCTGGATCTAGATCTGGAGGATCCATAGCGGTAGGAAGCAGGGAGACCTGTAACCCTAGGCTAGAGAACGACCAAAAACTCTAGTAGTCGTAAAAATCAATCACACTCAACAACTATTGTGGTTTTTCATCCTCTCTATTATGAGTATTTTCCTCAGGGTACACCTTGTCTTATGTGGATGATTTGATTATGAGATTCATATGTTCATTGGTTCATTGATAAAAGTTTTGAAGTTCATAGATCTTCATATTTTCTCAAAATTTTAACATGGTGTCAGAGATTAGGGCATGAAGGTGTTGAGTTTGTGCAAGAAACTAAAATCCTACGTGATCCTAAGGAGTTGATCAAATTTCAAGAGATATGAAATCAATCTCCATTCGACCGGAAGACCGCCATGAGGTTACTTCTAACTTCAACACATGGAAGGAGATAGTATTGAAAATTCTTTAGGAGCATTACCTAGATGGATAAATATCCATAGTGGCAGAGGAGCCTTCACCCATTGCAGGGTGAATCCAGAGCAATTCAGTATGCATCATTCCATCATTATTCCTGGTAACAAGATTCATGGATCAGATCCAATCAAACTAGGAGGAACAACAAAAACCGTTGAAAACCCACTTTCAAAATGGGATGATTTATCTTGAACAAAAGCGTATTTCAAAAATTCACAACAGTTTGGGAGATAAAATTAGGTATTTGAATATGAAGTTTCCAAAATTTTGTTGAGGCCGGTTTTCCAAACTGGACAAATTGTTTGAACAACCCAAGGATTTTTGGATTGGATCTTATCCTTCTCAAATGGATTTTCTGTATATAAAAAAGAAGTTCTTCTGTTCGAAAAAGGAGTTCAAGAAACATTTTAACAAATCGAAGGCTCGATGCAACTTCTGTTAAAAGAAGATCCATTATGAAAGAGAGTGTCATACAAGAAAAAAAGAATGAAGAAAAGTTTCTTGCATCTACCGCAGTAAATGAACCTTCTCAGAAGAAATCATCCGAGGAAAATGATGATGATCGAAAGGAGTTTTTCTTTTAGAATTCATTAGTAGAAGAGCATTCTATATGGTTTGAGTGGGACTCTAATTCCCCATGCAAATACTCACCACCTGTTGCATGCACTCAAATTTTCAAGTAGATCAAGTCCAAGAGTCTATGGGAATCTCTACAAGGAAGCAAAGATCAAGATGGAGCCCTCAAAACAATAAGGGATAAGCACTTGTATTTTTTTTATCATATGCTCTTAATGAATCGTATCTAAATTCTTTTAAATTAGTTTCATTACATTCATATAGAGATCTATATTCCTAGGATTAGGAATTGTGTTATGATAAAACATGTTGAGCATTGTTATCTTTCTTTTATTGGAAAATAATATAACTCATGAAGTATACATGCATGGTTGTTCTTGAGAGATGAAAGTAGGGTTTCATGATCATTCATGAGATATGAATATGGGGTTGCATTAATTTTTCATGAGTTATAAGATATAGGACTGATATAGGGCTACAAAACATTTCATGTTATATGAATGGGGTTATGTGAACATAACTGTGTAAATCATTATCAATATATTGAAAGTATTAATATGATTAAATTTTATATGAATGGGGTTATGCCAAAACATTAAATTGTATGCATAACCATGTAAACCAGTGAAATTACGTTGGTTAAAATGTTTATAAATTTCATGAGAAATGGTTATACTGAAACATTGGTTAAAATGTTTGCATGTTTGAAATGACTAGATTATGAAACCTTGCTAATCATTAAAATAATTTTGTATTGTAGGGGAAGATCATATGCACTGGCCTATGAGCAGGGTATGAAAGGCATTGAATGTTGAGTCATTCTGATGGCTGATCCTAAAAGAGAGTGGGATGCTGTGAATCGGGAATCTTATGGGAGCATATTGGGAGGTCCCTGTATTCTATGGGAAAAAGCTAGAATAGAATCCCTAATACTATTCTAGAAAATGAGAAGACTCCTAAAGATACCATGTCTACATTCATGTTTTAAAAGATCTTCATTATGTTTCAAACATAAATGAGCATGAAACTCTGGGATGGAGGATCCAGATTATGATTCTCACATCCTGTTGGTGAGAGGGAGAAGCTAGATTCGCTAGCTTCTGAAGAACCAGTAAAACTAGTTGATGTATCTCCTATTAAGAGAAGACGTATGATGCTCATATTTAGTAGGAATTCAAGTACAGTATTCAAGAATCTTGTTACGATTCTTGTGATTAGAGGTGTGGTAGTCACCAAATAATATTTTCCTCAATTAAGGAAAATGTCCAACAGAGATCTTGAAGAGGCTCAAGATGATGGACTGTAACTCCATGGCCACACATATGAAGATGAATCTAATTATTTGGAGCATATCAAAGTCAGTTGAGATGTACCTGATTAGCACCGGGATCAGTTATATGCTTTTCAATCAGTAATAGGCATGTACAACAAAGCATTGGTTGTGATACCTACTTGGTACAAGTGAATGTGGACTCTGACTAGTGTAGTGATTGAGAAAATTCACAATCAAATATGTTGCTCCAGGTAGAGCATATTGTAAAGCGGTAAAGCTTTACAAGGTTCGTATTCAGTTATATCCAAGACATGGTGCAGAAAAGAGCAGTACAACTCCAATACATATCTACAAATAAGAAATATGGGGAAAAGAATTCACTCATGGAGCTTGAGTCATATGGATAGTAGTGAATGGACCAGGAATAATCTTTTTCAAATAGTCATCAAGAGTGAGTCATATATTTTTATTAGAAAAGAGTGAGAATATCTCTTGTGAGCAATAGAAGTGAGTCATATCTTGTATAAGTCAAGAGTGAGTCATATATCTTGAGTAGAAAAGAGTGACTCATATTTCTTCTGAATGTCAAGAGTGATTCATATATCTTAAGTGGATAAGAGTGAGTTATATATCTTATGGTGATCAATACATATCCAAGATGGATTACGAACAATATTATCAAGTGTGAAGCTTGATGTAATACATAAAGACTCATCTAGTTTAAGAGGGAGTATTGATGTGTCTTCATAGGAAACAACAAATAAAGTCCCCATCAGCAAGTCATGGTGCATGGCTCAGGAAGCTAGGCGTTGTGATATCTTATGGAGAGAATCCACATGAGCATAGACATATTTAAGGTCTCAAAGACTATAAGATACCCAAAAAGAGTTATAGTCAAGACTATTGGGGAGAAATCAAACCTCTTGGAGAAGTTATATAGCCACTTAGTTGGCTAAGTTGGGTACTATGGTATAAAGAATATGAAATCATTGTGAAAGTGATCATGCCTTGAAGAACATCAGCGGATGACAATCTCACAAAGAACTTCACTAGATAGTAGAAGTATCTAAGAAGTAAACAAATGTTGAAGATTGAAAGAAAATATGAGATTTTCTTTTTGCATGATATTACACATTTGATGTGTGTTGTTGATGATGGATGTGAAATCCATGGTTTCTAGTTTAGGGAAATTGAATTCTGGATCGAATCTAGATGATGCTACTATGTATAAGTAGTTGGTTTGTCTCTTAAAGTACTTAGAAGACCTGTTGTTACTAATCATATGTTAAACTACATTTGAGTTGCATTAGAATAAGTTCTTTATTGTAATTGATACATGGTAGACCTATTGTGCTATCTAGCTATTCTTTTAGCCTGAGATAAGCAATGTAAATTGCGGCTAGTACTACAAAAGCAATATGTATGTCAGAGAGTACTACATAAGCAAATGTGTTTTGCGAATAGTACTGCCTGCTAAGGAGTAGTGTATATAGGGATGTTACCTACTAGGGTGAAAGACTTGAGTCTAAAGTTATTAGGTGTTATAATCAAGCTTTATAAGAACTCGATGTTTCATGTCAAGTTGAAACACATTAAGTTAAAGTTTCACTTCATTGGAGACGTGATCATGAAAGGTAAAAATTTTAGTACATAGCTATTGATGAGAAGATTGCAGATGTGTTGGACGAGTCACATTTAGTGACGAAGTTAGGACACTTCTGAGATAAGCTTGGTATGGTAGAAAATTCCTGATATAGTATAGAATGCCTCCCTTGTTGAGAGGGAATGTTAAATATACAACATCAAGTGTCATTCTCCAAACTTGTGAGTAATATCAAGTCCTATCTATCCTCATATGATTGAGGTGGTGATGTTGTATTGTGAAGTCTTGTGAGTAATATCAAGAGTGTAGACTTGTGAGTAATATCAAGTCAACTATTCTCATAGAAGGTAACCGTTGAGATGGACCTTCAATTATGGAGGAGATCTTGTGAGTAATATCAAGCCGAGTCTTGTGAGTAATATCAAGACTGTAGACTTGTGTGTAGTATCAAGTCGGACTTGTGAGTAATATCAATTCAAATATTCTCATAAATGTTATTCTATGGGATGGAGTGCTTACAACATAAATTTTATGTGATATATTAATAACCATGGTCATTCAAGATGGATAAATCTATTAAGTCTCCTCTACAGAATGATTACCTATTGAGTGAATTACTTTAGCATATGACTATATGGTCTATAGTAATATAATATGATCATAGCATGTGACAATTCTTCTGAGTATAATATGATATGATAGATGATTAATGTTAACACATAGATCATGCGGTAAAGATAAAGAGAAAGATAATTCGAATTTCCCATGCAGATGACTAAGTGAATTCGAATTAGTAAGCTCAAATGAATTGGTCACATTATTTGTTGATTGATTTATTAGAATATGCATAAGAGTTGTAGGAAAAATTTGTTGCATTCCATTACTCCTGGCTACTCATTTTGATCTCATTTTTCGGATGGTCGGAACCAGCAAACTACTAAGCAGTAGACATACTAGTACGTTGTCGAGGATCTCGATACCAAAATATCTGGTTTGATAAAGGTAGAATGGACTGACATAGAGACAACAATGTGCAATTCTTTATCCACAAAGAGGCCCTGCGCTATCAGGTGAAGAAGTAAGCAATAATTACAGACAAAACTATTCAACAGTTTTGAAACATCATTAAATTTGTAATTGGGCCACATCATATCTTGTTGAAGTGGCGACAAGATCCACAACGCCAATGGTTGGCGACCCAAGTTTTGTTGTATGAAGAAGAAGTTGAGGTCGTTACCCAATATTGGTCGAAAGAATGGCGGGTTCCTATCGTGGATGACCGACTATATGTCGAATAAGAGTTAGAACAAGATGACCCACAAATTCATAAGAATGGCGAACAAGGAGGGGACTCACCAATTCTAGAAACACAAGATCCCAAACCTCCCTAGAATGGTTCAAGTACAACCCCGACGAACCTAGTGGTAGGAGAGAAGAGGAAGCAGAGTGAGGTAGAGAAGGCTGAGACAAAGCGTAAGAAAAGAAAGGTTGAGAAAACTCCAGGCACTTTCAGGCCTTATGGTGAATATTTTACCCATGTGACAGAAGATATGGCAGAAGCTGCAACACAAACCCTTAACAAAGCAGAAGAGCGATGGGCAGAGATCACAAGAAGTATTACAAATCTACTCCAAAGTCATAAAACAATTATGGGTCTTAGTCGAATACAAACCACCATTGATTGAGTCACAATACTTACATGGCCTATCAGAAGAACGACCAAGTGATGTATCAATACCTATTCCACCAATAAAGACTCAAGTGGAGAAAGAAGCACTCAACTTGGGCACAACAGAGTTTTAATACAATGGCCAAGAACTTGGGCCATGTGATAATAGATATTTCGTAGATGTTGCTATATGAAGTCTATGCAATGCAGAATGTCATAGTTGCAGAGATGAAGGTAAGAGAAGATGCATTGATCAAGCCGACAAAAGTATCGAATAAGGTTGTTACTAAGATGAAGAAAACAGTCAAAGAAATAGAACAAAATGATAAAACCTGGGAAGAGGATAGGCACAAGCTCCAAAATGTTGTATCACTTGCTTGTAGAAATTTTGCAGATAAGGGAATAACAGAGGAAATGTTCAAAGAGGCCAAGGTCATTCGACTTAGCAAAATTGAAGAGGACCTTTGCAAAATGGTTGCAGAATTAGAAGCACATGTAAAACCCAGTACACTCCTAGAGGTGTTGGAAGAAAGAAGGGTGACAATAATAGAAGCTACAAAGAAAATAAAAGAGGCAAAGGAATTATGCACTAAGACAATCGAGCAAGTTGCTCAGACTTGGGAAGCATTGATCGACGATGTTGAGTTAGAGAAATTGGCAGAACAACTGTGCATTGTTTAGACATAAGAGACTCAGATAAAGAATGAAATGAAGAAGTTTCCCTTAGATGAGAAAATGCCTAAGGTTGCAGATATGAAAAAGTTACAACAACAAGTCACAACGTTGCGAACTTAATAGCAGCAAAGGACTAACAAAGTCGCAGAGTTGTATACTGAATCATAAATATTTATAGGAATCATTCAACCTGTACATTAGAAGTTGTAACAAGCAACAGAGTCCATGGGACTTTCAATGTCGAAACACATCAGTTCCGACCTTGTGGAAAACTTACAAAAGGCAAAAGAGGATGTTCGATGAGAGACAGAGGAGATAGTGAAAATCTTGCAATATTTTCAAAGTAAAGGAGTCACAACTACAGAAATTTTGGAGTAGAAAAGCATGGATTGAGACAAGCCATAGGTGAGTGTTGGGGGCCTGTTGTCCTTAGGAAAAGGTATGCATAATTCAGTTAGAATTCTTCTCAGAATGTGAAGATTCGGGTCACGCGACAGAGGAATTTGCGACAGAGTAAGAGATAAGATAGAAGAAGTAGTGGGAGAAGGAAAGTTGTCACAAAAGCAGCTGTGAGGGAAGACGTACATGACAAAAGGGAAATATGCGATGGAAGGAACCACGATAAAAGGCGTGCAATGGATAAAAAGGACAGCTTAAGAGATCGTGGGTAAGAAGTCGACTAGAGTCACACATGCTTTAGGGAATAAAGCATCTTTGTATTTTCGGTCGATAGTACCTACCGATAGTTGTAACATAAATGTATGAGAATAGGAATGGTAGCATGTCAGATAATAGAATGAAGTTGGTTGATTATGACATGTAAGAGTCTATACAAGTAAAAACCGAAGTTGTGTGTGGGTTAATTCTTGGTCAGTTGGTTGGTTGTTTACTTCCTAGTTGGTATGTGTCTGTTTGTAGTGTTGAAGAGTCGAAGAGTCGAAGAGTCGTAGAGAAGAGTGAGTGGATCTAGGCTGTGTGTGGATTGACAGTAGAGTGAAGGGGAGGAAAACTTCAGAGATATGATACTAGAGAGCATGAGAGGAGAGAGAAGTCTGTATAGATTGTAGAAGAACATATAGAACAGAGTATGCAAGCTTAGTACATAGACGAAAGGTTCCGTATATTTATCATGCCAGATCAAGAGCGCCTTTGTGGTTTTTCCAGGATGGGTTTGCAGGTTAAATACTATGTCAATGTGTAATTGATTAATGTGTTTGTGCCGCATGAATGTATGTTGTGAATAAGTGTTTGTGTATTTTCTTATAAATAGTTATTGTATGCATCTGTTGCATTGTTTCTAGTTGGGATCGCTAAGAAGGCATTATATTGATTGTTGTAATCTATGTCGACAGATAAGTATAGTAATATCTTAAATATGCATACTAAGTATAAGTAATAAAACCACCAGCTTTGGTTGAGCGAGTTGGTAAGGTTCTATGAGAGGAAAAATCCTTACCCAACCATAGAAACCTGGTTTTGGCAGTTACCCATAAGAGATATCTCGGGTGAGACTGCATCTCCATCACAGGTGCTGCTGACTGAGCCTTACTTTGTCAGGTCGATATCTTGGGCTTTGTTTTCATACAAGGAAGGTATGAAATTGGGTCGAAGAGAGAAACAGCAACAGTCTTATGCACAAATCATCGCTCATACATGTCCCATCATCTGAATAAAGGCGTCAAAGTCAAACATGATGGACCATCGTATGATTACCGGTCATTGATATATACCGTTAACAGACGCGATATATCCCACCGATAATGATAATGGGAATCAAGGTACATAGTGCAAATAAACAAGTGTGAATAAATGTGTTGAGGTCGGACACTTGAGAGAATCCATCGATCAGGGGACATTGATGTATTCTAAAATATGTTGATGGCGAGAGAACATGTCACTGATGACTACAAGTCTCAAGGCACTCAATGGACTCTAGATCCCTATTCCGGAATAAATGATATGAAGTCGACAGAATGGAATCTGTTAGAATAAGGGAATTAAAGGACCCCCCATCAACCAACACAAGGTACACAACAATTTTGGATAATTTGGAAGAACTCAGAAGAATAAGATGTGCACAAACCAGTAACAAATGTGTCGGGAATGACCGACATGCAGAGACAAGATAACTGAGGAATGGCCGACTCAGGCTAAAACTTCCTTGAACAAGAGCATAATGTAGATGGAGACGCATAAGCAACATAGACTCAAATGGAAAATAGGACAACTCTGGGAAAGAGGAGGCATTCACAAAGGCTCCATAGGGACTGGAAGCATACCCACTGACCAGTCGGTGAAGAAAAATCAGAATAACTAGTACAACTCCTAAGGTCATACTAGTAACCCAACCAATGGATGGAATGTACAGTGCTATGTTCAAAGGCGACATGACACAACAACTTCCAATAGAATGTGATATCATTTCCCATCTGGTTTTTTGTATTTATGATTTTTGGCCTTTTTCATAATGAAAAGCTAGAAAAAGAATAAAATAGCTTATAGTACAATAACGAGGAAATGAGTATTAAATTGAGCACATATATTTGTGGACAAACACACAACTCACAAGATATATCACACAATTTACTCAGCAATTGAAGAATGAAACAGTGCAAAAATAGCTTGCAATTGTGAATGATTTCATTAATAAAAAAGTAATTAGATAATCAATTACAATGTAATACAATGGCTAAATAGCCACATGCAATTCGAATCCACATGAGTAAATTCAAATTGATTAGACTCTACTTGACTGTAGGTCACTAAGACCTTGTCTAAATCATTATCGAAGGACTCAATAGTTAACTGACCTTGTCTAAATCATTATCGGAGTTCATCAGAGTTCTAAAACACAACTCAAGTGTCTAATTCAGTGTTTACTGAAGCTAACTGACTGTGGTAGGTGAGAAATACGCCTCTCCTGCATGCAGCCATGCAAACATAGCACTAACTGAATATAGAGGACTAGAATTGAATGTAACTGACTCCTAACTTATCTTGACTAGTCACCAGCTCAACTCAGCTGACCTTGGTTGGTAAAGGCACTCCTAGTGGCTCCTAAATTGTAGGGATTGGTCTAGGAGGCTCCTAAACGGATGCATGCAAGTGAAATCAGTGGTAGTAGGCCTCAATTAGTGTTCCCCACACTTTAGTAACTGAAACACGTGCCCAAATTAGGCCAAGTGGACCCAATGGTGCTAATGACTAAAACTAGACTGGATGGACTCCCGATTTAGACATGAATCTTGATTTAGACATATGACCAAATTGGACAAGGGAGGATTAATAATCCTAATGGACTCCTGATTTAGACATGAATCTTGATTTAGACATATGACCAATTGGACAAGGGAGGATTAATAATCCTAACACCCCCCCTGAATGCTAACTTGGACAATCTATGGGCCTTGGTAACTAATACCATAGGTCACCCATTACATCAAGTAAAGTAAAGTAACTGCTCAATACAAGGAGTTGGGGAAAAAACCACATGGGAAAAAATCCCCCCCTCTAACTAAGCAGATAGAATCAGGATTCAAGTTTGAAAAACTTGAAAATGTGTTGCTACAATCTCTGTGATGTAGCGGAGCAGCATACATGATGTTCTGTGCACAGGTATCCTGGGGCCTGGCATGTAGACTTCTCCTTCTTTCCCCAAAATGATGATGGAAGGAAGGAGGAATGTAACCCTTGTCTCTTGTTGGATGAAGAGGTGCATGATCAGCTCTATTCTTCTGAATGTAGTGAGACTGAGCCCTTGCCATATAGCATCTTACAGGATTCTATTGCATCTATATGAATGAGGTAAGATTGCATGACATAGCGCAAGGGTCTTTCCCTTATAAGTGTCAGATGGGTTTCCAGTCATCTTCCTAGCTTCCAGTTTGGAAGTAAGGACTAGATCTGGATCTGAATCACCCTGAATATCAATCTCATAAACTAATACAACTAGATCTGCAATACTAGTGGAAGCAGCAAAAGAAGTAGATGAAATTATTTTACCTTCCCTTGCAAGTGGTTGCTGAGAGTGCACTGGTTCTGAAAATGGCATGAAGTGTGAGAACTCATATGCCTTGGAGGCATGATTTGCAACACCCTTCTCTATGATGTTTCCAGTAGATATATCTGTGATCTCCATTGATTCAGGACCAAAGATCACTCACTTTGGAGAGCCAGCATGAGTCATCTGGTATATAGATAACAGGTTTGAAGATAGGGAGGGAACATAGAGCACATCTTTGAACCTTCCATGATCAAGCTTGATAAATCCCTTCCCTTTGGTTTGAACTCTATTGTTATTGCCCAGCTGAATACTAGGACCATCAAAATACTGTAAAGAGGAGAATGATTCTCTAGATGCAACCATATGATTGGAAGATCCGAAATCAATGAGGAAGGCATGTGCTATTGAGAAACTGGCCTTCAATGCATGACCTATTTCGAAGCAATCTTCTGTGTCTTATGTGTGTTCAGCCTTCCTTTCACTAGCAGGTGCAGCAATGTTATGTTTCTTCAGAAGAAGATTCATTTCATCAATTTGTCTTCTCATGCAGCAACTATCTGGATGAAAACCCCTTCCACAGTAGGAACAAAAGGTCTTCCCTTTGCCATTCTTCTTGTTTCTCTTTGAACTTGAAGGCTCTTTTGAGTGATCTTTCTTCATAGGAGACTCATCTCTTTGCTTTCCTTTATCATTCGCTACCTTACTTCCTCTTGCAACCAATGCTTGATCTTTGGGAGATTGAATGATCCCCATTTGGATCAACGTGTCATTCTCATGAGTGAGAGATTTAATGAAGCTGTTAAGAGTGGGAATCTTCCAGTTTGGAGTAGTGAGATTCACTAAATGAAAGGTTGACACAAAGACTGAATAGTCTGCACCAATTTTTTAGAGAATGACAAGAATAAGTTGATCATCCTCCTTTTCAACCTTGCACAGCTTCAATTTGAACACCAAGCTCTTGAATCTTGTAAAGAAATCATTTAGTGTTTCAAAATTTGATGAATGAAGGGAGATCAACTCATTCTCGAGTTGATGGACCCTCATATCATCCTGCTTATCAAACAATGAAGCAAGTTGATCCCATACCTCCTCGGGAGTCTTCAATCCTTTGATGTGGAAAATATTAGCTTGAGAGATTGAGAGGCATAAGCATCCATATGATGCATCAAGCCTATTGAAATATTTTTCTTTGCCATGATTAAGAACCAGCTCTGCCTTTGTATCCATTGTGAGCCTGAAAATTTGTTTGTAGCGAAGCTGCATCTCCATGTCCTCCTTCCACTGGTGGTAATTGAAAAATTGAAAGGAGTAAGAGACTCTATTGGAGAGGCCATTTTGAAGAAGATTTAGCTGCTGTAGCGAATTCAGTGAGGAGAAAGATATGCTTGTAACGAATGCAGTGAGGAGAAAGAGATGCTTGTAACGAATGCAGTGAGAAGAACTGATAACCTGTAAATCACACAATCAAACAGACAAAATAAGGTCGACTACCTGCACATTTCAGGTTTTCATCACACCCAGCATAATTGATCAAGCAAGCTTGATCAACAATTCCTTAACTTGGGGTATTAAGTGGTAAACCTTCTACTTCTGGTGTAGAGTAGGAATGGAGAAAATTGCTCAAAAAAATGATCCAGCTAAAGCTCTGAGGAGGAGAGGTTCCTTTTCCGTTGAGGCTCTGGTACCATATTAAATTGAGCACATAGATCTGTGGAAAAACACACAATTTACTCAGCAATTGAAGAATGAAACAGTGCGAAAATGGCTTGCAACTGTGAATGATTTCATTAATCAAAAAGTAATTAGATAATCAATTACAATGTAATACAATGGCTAAATAGCCACATGCAATTTGAATCCACATGAGGCAATTTGAATTGATTAGACTCTACTTGATTGTAGTAACTAAGACCTTGTCTAAATCATTATCGAAGGACTCAATAGTTAACTGACCTTGTATAAATCATTATCAGAGTTCTAAAACACAACTCAAGTGTCTAATTCAGTGTTGACTGAGGCTAACTGACCGTGGTAGGTGATAAATGCGCCTCTCCTGCATGCAGCCATGCAAACCTAGTGCTAATTGAATGTAGAGGACTAGAACTGAATGTAACTGACTCCTAACTTAGCTTGACTAGTCACCAACTCAACTCAACTGACCTTGGTTGGTATCGACACTCCCAGTGGCTCCTAAATTGTAGGGATTGGTCTAGGAGGCTCCTAAACTAATACATGCAAGTGCAATTAGTGGTAGTAGGCCTCAATTAGTGTTCCCCACACTTTAGTAACTGAAACATTTGCCTCAATTAAGCCAAGTGGACCCAATGGTGCTAGTGACTAAAAATAGACTGGATGGAATCCTGATTTAGACATATGACCAAATTGTACAAGGGAGGATTAATAATCCTAACAATGAGTGTCACAAGAAAGAAAACTAGTTCCAAGTAGTGGAACATACCTATGCCCAATGCAAGGAAGCACATGCATGATAAGGACACTCGGGGGGATTTTTCCTCTGGGTATGGGATAATTAAACTGTAAAAGATATATGAAAGGCTCTGCTTGGATAGGATTGAGACAAGCTCAGGATATATGGATTATAAAATTGAAGCAGGTTGTCGGCTTAAATCTCAACACGACAAGAAGACACATGAAAATGCAATTACAACTTGATACAAACGGGATTTCCTATAGGATATGGCCAACATAAATTTTAAGAAAGAGTATGAAGTTCTTGCTCAAAAGCATGGTGGGACTACAAAGGACTCCTAGGCCTAAGGGAGGACGCTCAAAATGGGTACCAAATGACAAAGCGGGATGTAACTAGGGCACCCATGATTAGGAAAGCTCTACCACTTACATAATGCCACTTCTAGTAGAAATATGAAGGTTTTGTGACATTAAGAAGTGTATTCGTACCTATGGTTAAGGTGGCATAGTCATAGGATAATGCAGAATGCACATAAAAAGTCGTCCCATCCTATATGTCAGTTTAGTGTTATACCTGCCATGGGCATGAATGAGCTAAAACTTGTCAAGAGTGCACAAAAAATGGACCGTACACAATGACATTAGTCCAAAAACAGGTGCACATAGTTAGTAAAGAGTCTAAACTATAGGATATAGGGAGGATTGATCATGAGAAAAAAATTCGAAGGAATTGGTGCAGTGGGCGATGGGACATATGAAGGATTGTAAATTATATACCCAACACTCATGTATCCATTATCACCCCCATCGGAATGAACACTGGTGTTAATACTAGATGAAGGAAGTGAAAATACCCTGACAAATGGAGAAGAAGGTGGAATATGACCACTTTTGAATTGATCTGCAAGGTAAGGGGTTGGCGTGCCCCCTAATCAAACACCAAGGTCCACACTCGAACCTGAAACAGTGACGAAATACTAGTAGTGATGTTTGGCATGCCGAACGTAAAAGAACCTAAACTTAAGAGACATAAATAAACTCGAGTAATCGCAATCCGTAAATCCAACTAGAGCACATAGAGCACACCTCCGAGTAAAACTAAGTCAGATGCAAACAAGCAAAGAGAGAGGATAAGTGAGCTCTCAAATGCAACAGGTATGTCTTTCCTAGGAGAGGCCTGAGACTCTCATACACTACAAGTGGAGGTGTGCAAGTAATTATAGTGGCCCTTAGCTTCAATGCATATAGCGACTGTGTTGTCCGAACCCTGCATGGATGGGACACTCGCAGAATAACCTATACAAGTACCCCCTGTGATACCTAGGTAAGGAAACTAAGGTCACCCCAATATAACCAATGCTCAGGTGGACAGTCATGGGAAGGGTCTACTATATGGGCAGGGTAAAAAATCCTAAATCTCGAAAGTACCAAAGGTACCTCAAAATCCCCCAAATACGAATAAGATCCTGTAAATATCTCCAACGCTCAACAGAAAGTAGCAAGGGGCTATCGCCACCACTAACATGTGCGTTGCCTCGTGCTTAATTCATGTGTAAGAGGAGCCTCCTAAGAACACTAATTATAACAAGGATTTCACTTCTCACCTGGATAGACACCTAGTTGTTTTGTTTCATTGTCTTTGAAATATTTACTCATGGCACCCTATTTCGAGACTCTACAATCCTAAGCTTGTTGGTGGACCTCTTTCAAATAAAAAAGTGTAATCAATTTTAATTTAAGTGTTAATTTTGATGGTTGTGATTACTCAAGTGTAATGAACGTGCAACTAGTGATGTTATGACTCAGCAATGAAGTAAATATGCACACCTAAAAAACAATGCCAAGTGCAACTTTGTTTTTAAACATGAAAAAGGGGTATGCCACTACATGTAATGTAAAAATTCTCATTCATTTTCAAATGTCGATGCAATATTTCCTATATGAAATCCTGAACACTACTCTCATCCAAGCAACCCAATGCAAGTAACTCCTTAAATCCATATGTGAGATGCAAGTAAGGATGCAACTATATAATTATTTTGTATTTTAAATATAATTGACTGAAAATGCAATAAATTCATTAAAATTCTCAGTCTATGTAACAATAAGAAAACACAAGCCAAGCATGACACCGAGACAAAGACTAATGCACTAATGGAAAAACAAAAAGGAGATAACTCAACAAGAAAAAATCTCAAAGAAATAAAATTAATAAAAAAGGGATTTCTAGTCACTAAGGGAGAAGTCAACAGACAATATTGGTACCCAGGAGGACCCAACCACACTCACAACCCACCCAACAACTTCACACATCAAGAACTCAACCAAAAGGGAGGATGTACGCGACTGTTCAAAGAACAATAGTGTATGTACACGACTAGGTAGAGTACAACCCACATATATACACGACTGTATATTCTTTGACCTGTGTATACAGAGAAGAAGGTGGTAAAAAGAAGGCAAAGGGTCAAACCACTCTAGGGGATTGTCAATGAATGAACATACTACCAAATGCAACACGAAAATGAGGAGAAATAGAGAGCAAAGCAAGAAAAACAATGCACCCACAACCCCATCAAAAAGGAAATTCCCCAGTGGAGTCACCAATTCTGTTACGGTGAAAAGTTCCTATGGCTTGGGTTGGACCAAAACAGACAACATGACAAAAAATAAACCCATTTCAAAGCATGCTAAATATATAAATGAAACTAACACTAAGGGGCGATAAGCGTACCTTATTATGAATGTTTGAATTAGATCCCCATTGAGCTTTCAATCAAACTTGTACCTACACATTGTCCTCAACAACAATAAGATATACAAACATGATATATGCAAAGTGTTAGAGTCTAATGTAGCATATTAATTCCCAAAATTTAAATAGAGTTCAATTAAATCCATGGATAAAATATTCATAATTACACATGTAATGGATGAGAAATTGATATTTCTATTAATATGAACAGAGATACAAATGACAAACTCTGTCGGCACCTCGGTGAAATCGAGAAACTGAGTCCCTCCCCTTGGTCCTCCACCACTTCAATCCTCCATACAAAGGCAATCTCACAAATATAAAAACAAGCTTGGGAAATAGCACTAATGGCCGCTTCAAGGACAAAGGGATGCAGACTCAAGCATATAAGAATGAGGCACAATTTCACTATAATAGTCTTTCTCTCCAAAGTTCTCCTCCTCTAATGCTTCGTAGTATCTCAATATGTAGCCCCTCAATGGGAAGTGGAGGGTCGAATCAGAGCATTTCTCAACATAGGGAAGGACAAGGATCAATCCATTCATTACTTGATGGGGAAAACTCCAAATATTTTTATTTTTTTAGCATAATTCCCGATGTACATGGGTGACACTGGTGCAAGCTACGTATACGTGGGTTGTAGACTTGTCACCCACGTATATATTCAAAAATGTATTTTTAAGGGTTCAAGTGGAGCATCAAGGTAATGGCGAGAAAATGGGGTAAAATGAGTCTGCATCGAGACAAGGATAGGCCATCAAAGAATGATGTATCAGGTGTGTCATATCATGCTATAACAAACAGTCAATAAAAATAGTGTAAATTTACAAATTTGGGATTAATAAAATGCATGCCACATTTTGTACACTGGTCAATGATTGAAAGTAAAACCACGGGGTTGGATCTAGATACATTTTTCACAAAAACCTCTTTCAAATTCTAAAATGACTGGTCATTTTTCCACAATGAATTTGCTAAGATGGAAAGTTTTCAAACAACGATGAGTAAAAACAAAGTGTGAATTTGCGAAAATAGGCTAAGTAAAATTCACACCACAATCTGTAGATTAGTCAATAATTGAAATCAAAACCACATGGATGAAGCTAGAGACATTGCTGACCTCTTTCAGATACCTAAAATGATAGGTCATTTTTCCACAAAGAGTCAGCCAAGATGGTAAGTTTTCAAATAAGAGTCGGTAAAAAACAAAGTGTAAATTTGCAAAAATGGTATTACTAAAATGCACACCACATTCTATACATTGGTCAATAATTGAAAGTAAAACTACATGCCTGAATTTAGTTACATTTTTCACAAAAGCCTCTTTCATATTCCTAAAATGATGGGTCATTTTCCCACAATGAATCTGCCAAGATGGAAAATTTTCAAATGACATTCAGTATAAACAAAGTGAATTTGCAAAAAAGGGCTTACTAAAATGCACGCCATAGTCTATACATTGGTCAATCATTGAAAGTAAAATGATAGTCATGTAGCTAGTTACATTTTTCACAAAAATATATTTCAGATTCCTAAAATGATGGGTCATTTTCCTGAAATGAATATGCCAAGATGACAGCTTTTGAAAAAATAGTCAATAAAAACAATTTGTAAAAAAGGGAATAGTAGAATGCACACCACAGTCTGTGCATTAGTAAATGATTGAAAGTAAAAGCACATAGATGAATCTAGTAACATTGTTCTCAAAAACCTATGTTATATTCCTAAAATGATAGGTTATTTTCCCACGATGAATCTGTTAAGATAGCAAGTTTCCAAACAAAATTCAGTAAAAAAACTAAGTGTAAATTTGCAAAAACTACCATCTAAGGAGATTCATTGTTAGCAAATCACCCATCATTTCAAGAATCCAAAAGAGTTTTTGTGAACAATGTATCTAGATTCATCCCTATGGTTTTGTTTTCAATTATTGGCCAATGTGCAGACTGTGGTGTGCATTTTATTAAGCAGTTCCTAACTTGACTCTAAGCAGGATTTGTTTGAAAACTTGTCATCTTGGTAGATTAATTGTGGGAAAGAGACCCATCATTTTAGGAATTTGAAAGAGTTTTTTGTGAACAGTGTATCTGTTATCATGTAAAATGAAATTCTCCATCTGAGTACTGACACTCAATGTGTCGGTACACAAAAGGACAAAATGGATAGAAGTGGCCAAAACATTATAGATGGGCATGACCTTTGATGCATCATCCCCTTAACATCTTGACTTTTACCATTGAAACACGCATACCATATGCGAGTATTGATATTGCAACCCACGTATACATTATTAGGGTTGGAATCCGCAGGTTTCCTTTATGAAAGTCATGTATGCATTAATCCAAAGTTAAACAATATAAACAAAGTTTAGTCGAGGACACTTGGATCCTTAATCATAACTATCCCAACTTCCCCAACCATCTCAACCTTCATAACCTCTCTCTTTCCTCATGTATAAATAAAGGGTAGGGGTTGAGGCTAAACATCATGAATTCTAGAGAAAATTTATGGTGGTTGTTTTCCTTTAGATATCATGGAGCAACATAACTTAGTGTCCTTGGATAGCAGAGGAGCACTTGTTTTAGATGTTGGTTGTAATATTACCTCACTTGTTTATCAATAAAGAGAGTCTTTCTTCCAATATTGTGTATTTGCACTCTTATGTATCATGATTTATGAATTGTTTTGTTATTTAATTGCAAACATATTATTTCATTAACCATTTATATAAGATATAAGATATTGCAGGAAAGGTATTTATCTTTGCAGGTATTGGAGATCCCCTGGAAGTTGTGGAATCAATTTGGATCGAAAAAGAAAGCTAGGATCAATCGTCATAAGAAAGGTATTCCTAATTTCTTCCTATTTCTATTTCAAATTCTGAAATGGCTGATTGTCTGCAAGTTTAGTTAATACGTTGGTAACCCCATAGACCATAGGTTATAAGGGTATATTCTCCTGAACAATAGAATTGGTGACTCCACTAGGGAGTCCAACCTGTTGTGGCTCCTTTCTTTTTGGCTTCCTGACCAGTTTTGCTATGTCTGATCCTGTGAGTGATTTGTTTTAATTTTTCCTTTAATTTTCAGCATTTCATGTTTAGGACCTTTATGTCAGTTCTTTTTCTTTTTGAAAAATTTTGACAGCATACGCAGGTTGCTTTGGTAATAGTCGTGTATTGCACATTGTATACGTGGGTTGGTTTGGTGACAATCGCGTATGGTACACGACTTGCCTTGATGAAATTCGTGTATTTCCTGTAGGGGTCTGTGAGTCCATAAGTTTTTTGCTTGTCCTTGTTTTTATGATTCTTCATATGCTTGTGAAGGTTCTTTTTTGACATGATAATGTGGTTTTAGGTGTGTACATTTCATTGGTTGCTTGATTAATCAAGTTTATTAGTGTTTTTAGTTTGACTTCTTCATTTGTAAATGTGTTGGGTCCTCCTATTTGGATTTTTTTCTGAGTGCTTGTGTTTTTTGGGTCCTTGATCAGTCATTTGAAACACTGATATACTTGGGACTGCTTTTCTGGTAGTCTAAGTCAGTCATTCTTTCCATATTTTGGATCTATTAGTCTTTGGGATTTGATAGTTCCACCAAGTCTACGGTTTGAGTCATATCTATTGTTTGGTTGAAGTGTGTTACTCTAGGATCTGACTGTAATCATTTATTGTTATATGATTAGATAGTTTAAACTCACCCAGTTTGCGTTTAGTTGCATATAACTTTTGAAATTTTTGAAAAAGGAAAGACAAAATCATTTTTGCATTAGGTTGCATTAGTTGTTCTTTTCACTATTTTTTCAAAAGAAAGAAAAAAAGTAAAAAGTTTAAGTCTTGTAGTTTCTCTTTTTGCTTAAAATTTTCATTAGCTTTCATTTACAAAGAAAAAGAAAAGGAAAATTTTCATTTGTAGTCGCATTTACTTTGAAAATTGTTACACATCATTTGCTTTCATTTTACTGAGTCTATAACACCATTTTGTTTCATTCCGCTACCTTTGACTAATACAACACATTAAAAGGAACGTTTAATTAAAATCTATTAGTAAGTTTCTTTTTTAGGCTCGTACATCAACTAGTTCAGGCTAGGATTTTGGAATAGGGAACTTAAACTGTCCAAAAGCATTTGATTTCAAACGTAGTGGCCTTTCATTAGAAAAGTACTCTTCTACAAAAGAGAATCCAAAAAGCTCATCTCACACAGGAGTTAAGCATGAGGCCACGTCATAGCTCGGTTGAGGAGATAACCCTCCACTTTTCAGTTCAATCGTTCACCAAGATTTTTATGCATTTTGGGATCTTGTCAATACCACCTCTTGGGCCTTGTGTGGTGCCAGTGTTGACAGGTTTTTGGGCTTAGCTACCATGCCCATGCATAAGGATCAGGCTTGTGATTGTTCCACCGGAATATCACTGTAGATTTGGAAACCTTAATCTCCTGACACTAGGATCATACACAGGTGGTATTGGAAGGATATTTCCAGTACACCTAGGATGGACTTGGAAGGTAACCTACGTAGATAATTTGGGAGGGTGATTGGGTGACTCCAACGCTTGCACCCAAAAAAATCTTCACGAGACGCCAAGTAACCATCCTTCTATATTCACTGGTTGGACCTGGGACCTAATCATCCCAAGATTTCCTTTGGAAGGTGTACCTTCTATCTTATGTGTTTGTAAGACTTAGGAAATTTTTAGTGCATGTTGATTGGATTGTTTGTGTTTAGTTGACCCTTAGGTGTGTGATTCAAATATATATTTGTGGAGGACCAACCTCTTTGTAGGTCAAGAAGGTTTAAAAAACTTCCTACATCTGTTATAGTGGAGCCTCCATCGTCACCTCAAAGGAGGAGACTAGATACTAACGGTTCTTTTGAACCAGTAGGTGTTAGTGAAGTTCTAGGTGAACTAGAACTTGGGATTAACCAGGAAGAAACATCTGTAGTAGAGATAGAAGACTTGCAAGCTGACGAGTTTGCAATAAATTTTAACCCACCTCTAATTGATCTAAAAAATCCTATCATAGTCCAGGTTCTCCCTTAGTTCACTTGCTATTTGTGTTCCTTTGAGCAGAGATATGTCTAGCTCTTGAGAGGATATTTCTACCCCAACTTTAGCCATTTTGACTAGTGGAGTCCCACCTCCCTTGTTAGGTTCTCCAATACCAAGCACATCTACTGCACCCCTTTCACCAAGTGGTTGATTAGTTCAACCCTCAACTCCCTCTAATGTAGCACATTCGTATAGTGGGGTGGTCACTGGAATTACCAGTGCACCTTTTGCTTCTCCTTCCTTTATGCAAACTACTCAAAGCAATCCAAGTGGATCCTCCTCGTTCGTCCAGGGTTTTTCGTGGAATGGGGTACATATTCCCCCATCCACTCCTTACGTAGTTCCTACACCCTAATATGTGGGCATGCAGTCTGGAAACACAAATGATTTTGGTCATCATTTTCAGACACTGGTTTCAGTCCCTTTCACGAGCTCTCCCTTTTCACTTTTTAGTGGAGAGATACCTACTCCTGTTTTTCAAATTCCAGCTTCATTTGGAGCATCCCAAACCATACATAATGCACCACAAAATAGTAATCCGCTATCTTTCGAGTGGAATCCTTTTAAAAGTAGTCCAACTACATCACAACCGGCAGCTATGGGAAACCCAACCTTTACATTTGGGAGCCAGGGGGAAGGTCCTTCTACATCCCAAACTCCTTACTATCAAACCTTGATTAGGCCAAAGCTCCCTTTCCTGGCAACGTTAAACTTGCCGTATTTTTCAAATTTAATGAATGGTCCCATGCGGCATAGTGCGGCATGGCCACTTGTACCTATTAAATTGCCCTCAGACATTCCTATGTTTGAAGGAAAAGTCGATGAATATCCAGGTGCACACATTACCACTTTCCTCCTTTGGTTCTTTTCTAACTCACTAAATGATGACTCCATTCAGTTGAGGATTTTCCGGAGAACATTGACTCATGTTGCAGCAAAATGGTACATAGAACTTCCCTCCACTTCATATGATATTTTTTTGGATTTAGCAACTGTGTTCCGCAATCATTTCAGTTTCCTATCCGATATGATGCTGGCACAGACTTGTTGTCAACCTTTTTTCAAAACAAGGCCACACATATCTCGGATCACATCCAGGAGTGGCGAAGATGAAAGTGGCTTATTAAAGCCATTATACCTCTTGAGTTTTTATTAGAGTTGTTTTTAAAATATCTACTGCCTTATATCTATAAGGACGTATCCACTTCAAGGGTGACCACATAAGAAGAGGCTATCCTTAGGGCCCAACAGTTAGACTTGATATATACTCAGTTTGGGATTTTGTATGAAATCATACCTAAGGCACCGAGGTCTAATAATAATGCAAAGAAACCAAAGACTGGACCCCATGAGGATGGCATGGTTAGTTCAGTCAGTCCTCCTGTTGCTGCTCCTAGCCAGCGCACGTGTGTCAAAGCCCAAAATTAGTCACAGCGGCATAATGGAAACTGTGAAAAGAGCAGCCACTATCACCAGACTCCTCTCTTCCTCGCTTCAGTTTGGCTCTTCTCCAACTCAAGGGGGGCGTCCCTGGTGTTAATATCACTAAGGCAGGAAACAATTGCAGATAGGGTGATTGGAAGAGGCTGCCTTAGCGAACTGGTTGTAGCATAAGAGTATTTGAATGGTTGACGGAAGGAGGGAAGGATCAAACCCCACTAATGGACCAGTGTCGATATACCTAAAGGGAGAAATGGAGTCAAGGGGGAACCCACGAGGGACCTATGTCAGAGGGGCAGCTATTATATCTTCATCTTTCTAAAAGAAGAGGATGCGCTATGCAAACAAAGGGGATTCTACACAATCAAACTTGATAAAATGTAAGCATCAGACCCGTACATGCACACTCACAAAGGGGAAAATAAAGCAGTTGCTAGGATTTCCACCTTCCAATAGGATGGGAGCATTTGATTATGGTCCCCGATGCAGACATAGAAAGGAAAGCTAACCAGCAACTAGCGCTCAATAACACAGGTTAATTCCACACACCATAGAGGGTACTCGACTGCACAAACATAAAAACCCAAGAAGATATTTTTCTATTAAGTCTGGGGAAAATTCCTCCCAGTTTTTTCCATCTATTACAAAGAAAGAGGCACTCTCTTTATAGGACTAAACCCTAAAAGCAATAATAATAAAATAATGAATAAAAAAATGGATAGGATCTAGATCCACTTTTTTTCTCAACTCAAGCTTGAGGAAACTTATTACAAAAAACAAAAGTATTGCACCTTTATCATCCATGTGTATTAAAGGACCTTTAGTCTATTTAAATTTTAAAACAAACTCCCAGTTTAACTAGATGATAAAATACAAGGTAAATAAAATATACGCATATGGAGAGTAATCTTTCTTTTAAATTACCTCCAAGCAGTCGATTGTGAGGATGTTTAAACACCACGTGGATAAATGAGTTGTTCCAACCCAAAGACTGGTAGACCCAAAGTGATGCTTCCATGGCCAGCTAGCAATGAAAATAAAAACTCGGGCTAGAAATCTCCACGTAGAGACATAAGATGTCCATAATCAATGACTTAAGAAAAAGAACAACCGTTACAACCTAGACAAATCCTTTGTGATTGGATGCCAATCAATTCACGGTCCTCTTCAAACAAAAGTTTAATAGGCTAGAGCAATCGTCTCCAAAAAGGCTTCAATCGGCTTCCTACGAGATAATACAGGATCAAATAAAAGGATGTAGTCAATCTGTGATCTAAATAATGATGGAAACAGTCTACGGTTTGAAGCGAATATTTATTCACTTCACACAAACAATATTACCAGAACACCTAGAATATTCGATAATCCATTAATTAATAGGACAAATATATATTGATAATTGGATAGATAAAAAGATGATTACAATGGTTGATAACCCGCCTATTAAATAAGGCTTGGGAATGGTGAATGAAAGGTCATGTCCTTTCATCTTAAGTATAATTAATTATGTTTATTATTAATTATTTAATTATTATATTTATTTTATGTTCGTTACATGGTTTTAACAAATCATGATTATGTCAAAAACTAACTCATGTAATGCGTCGCCGATTGATAGTTGTCCCTAGCTGCAACATGGAAACTCCTTTTTTAAAATCAGTTGCTAATGGATGAAAACGAGCCAGGGATTCCATAATTCATGGCTCAAACCACAGGTAATTGCTCCAATGAATGGTGATGGATGCCAAAAAAAAACGTGGATTGCTCCATGACGTGACTCTCTGTCAAATTAACTTGGCGGCTTGATAATTGACCCTGACGGATAGGCAAGATAAATCAAAACTGACCGGCATATGTGAGCTAGTCTTCACAATTTGATCTCCCTCTCTGTATCTATGCTGACTATTCAAATCGATGAGCTGCCTTGACTACCAAGTATACCTGCAAAAATTGTTTCCAATCAATTGATCCCACATCGTGGATCTCTCCATCAGCTTACAAAACACGATTATATGGTGTTTGAAATTTTTAACAAGTGGGAACTACAACATTATTCCAAGAGAAAACATGGGTACCCTCCACAAAAATGCTGCTAGTGATATGTGGGTGAGTTAGCTGATATTTTTCTTTAAAATACATGCTGAAATTTATTGGCCGACTTGGAGTGCACAGTATGTCTGTAAAGGCCACTTCAAAACAATCACTAGCCATAAATAAGTGCCATGCTAAAATGAAATGACTTCCAACTCAAAGCATTGATAATGTGGCATACTCTATCATTTTTAACTAGAATAGTCTCTCACATTTTCTTACACTTAACTTCTCGTCTGTTGACTGTAAATGAGGAGACTTCCACCATATTCACATATATTGCTTCAACCTCTGCAAAATCCAAAAACCATAACTGGTGTATTCTTTATGTCAGAGCTGCTTTTGCTTGCTTTTTACTTAAACCTATTGTGATGACTATTAAAATGCAATGTACAGGTTGGATCATACATGTAATTAAAAAACCTCCCTGCTTGAGTTGTAACTTGCATGCAGATGATCTTGAAATATCATACGCGTACACCCCTGTCAAGAAAGAGGGGGTAACACCTCTCATTGTAGAATCATTGGCTAAGCAACTCCATGAGTTGTCAATGAAGCAATCTGTAGCAGAGGCAGCAAAGGCTGCCACCCCCTCACCACAAAGTGCAACTATTTTTGCACAGTATTCTCAAAAGGGTAATCAACATCCCAGTGGGAAAAATAAGAAAGGGTAGAAGGGTAAGGGTAATCAAAACAAGAAGAAACCCACAAACAATGTTGATGGGGGTAAAAAAGATAATATGAAGGTTAAGTTTCATTGTAAATTGTTCCAGAGAGACCACCTAACTCATCAATTCCCTCTTATGGAACAAGCTCAGAAGTTGTTGAAGAATCAACAACTAGTTGTCCTGAAGGATCCCTTTCCCCAAGGACAAAACACAACTTCTGTTTCGAATGTAGCTGGGGGAATTCCTAGTGCCCATCCTTATCAAAACTATATCCATATGGTACGATCCAACACTTTACTCCAAACAAGAAATAATAATTATGAATCGAAGCCTCCAGAGAAGGGTAAGCCTACTGGTGAAACTTCAAACCCTCTTGTAATTGAAAAACCAGATGATCCAATTCCCAAGATACTAAAAGGTGTCTTTAAGAAAGCATTTCACAACCATAATGGTAGGGTTTCTTCTAACTATTATGTAGTTGAAGACTTATATCAAAATTCTTATGCGATTTCGACATGGAGGTGTTATAGAGTTGTCCTGCTCAGTGGGATTCCCTCGTAGCATCCATAGGTAGCATGGATTCATCGAGCCTGCTGGAGAAGCTTAATCTTTCAGATATTAAAATTTTCCTATCGTACCATGTGGTTTTGTCGATTGATTTTGTCCGTTGAGGCAAAACCATTAGACCTACGATCATTGACAAAGGTTCTTCCACTTGTGTAATTTCAATGTCTTGTTGGAAAGCCTTAGGATCCCTAGAGCTAGTTTCATCGAACATTCTACTTACTGCTTTCGACAGAAGTTCTTTTCGTTTGGACAGTATCCTACCAGCTTTTGAAATAAAGTTGGAAGGGAAAGCAGTGGATGTTGAAGTGGAAGTAATCAATGCCCCATTAGATTATAACTTGTTGTTGGGGAGAAGTTGGACTTACGCCATGTGTGTGATTGCCTCGACCGTTCTACGAGTGGTAGTGTTTCCCCACGAAGGGAAGTTGGTTACTGTTGACCAACTCAGTTTCACTCAGAAGGGTCGTTTGGAGACTAATGAGACCACAGTACCTTTGATCGATAAGAGTAAATCGGCTAATGAAATCTTGGGGGTTGGAATATATGCATATTTGATGGGCACATTTGATATCTTGGCCCCTATTAACTATTTAGGTTCTAGGAGTGTACGGAAGTCTATCGCGACGATTGTTGATAGAAATTATCCTTGGGTCCTTCCTTCCCATCATGAGCCTTAGGTTCCCTTATCTACAGTGGAAGTGGCTTACCAAGCTGTTTTTAATGCCACTGTTGATTCCATCGTGACTCGTTCTACGGTCTCAGAGGAGTCAGATGAAGCTTGTCTACCTACTTGGGCAGAGAAATCTGTGTATTCATATGATTGCTTAAATATGTTTTTGCCTTTGGATGAATCCATTTTGGAAGCTATGATTGGATGTGATAATATTTGTGAATACCTTCACCATAAGTCCTTATTTCTTCCAGATTTGAGCAGAATTGAGAATCAGGAGTTCCATGTGAGACTGGTGGGGGGTGTTGATTCGTCGATAAATCCTTTACCCAAGGAGGCAGTATTTTTCGAGAATAATATGGAAAATATCTCTGCTACCATTCCAATCAACATCTCTACAAACCCTAACGTCGTTGAAAATGTGCCTATTGGTGCAAACTGCTCTCTGGAAGAGATTTCCATATATACTACCTTGTTTAAGGAATTCTGCGACGTCTTTGACTAGTCATATGAGGAGATGCCAGGAATAAATCCATCTATTGTAGAACACCAAATCCATACTTACCCTCATGCTAAACCTATTTGACAAAAGCTTTGAACTGTAAATCTGCGAAAAGCGACAGCAGTTAAGGCTGAGGTGGAGAAGTTGCTTAAAGCAGGGTTCATTTACCCAATCGCTCTAACAAAATGGGTATCCAATCCCGTTCCCGTTGATAAAAAAATGAGGGAACATATGCGTGTGTACTAATTTTCATGACTTAAATAAAGCATGTCCCAAGGACAACTACCCCACGCCCTTCATCGATCAGATCATTAATGCTTATGCAGGTAGTGAAGTTTTTTCGTTTATGTATGGCTTTTCCGAATATAATCAAATTCAAATCAAGCCGAAAGACCAGCATAAAACAACATTTATTTTTTCTTGGGGGACCTTCGCATATAAGAAAATTCCCTTCGGTTTGAAAATTTTCGGAGCTACCTTTCAATGAGCAATGAACTTTACCTTCCATGACATCAAGAATTGTCGAACTGTACTTTGATGATCTGTCTGCCCATTCTCACAAGAGGAAGGACCATCCAGATCACCTTCATATGATCTTTGAATGATGTAGACATTAGAAGATACACTTGAATCCCCAAAAGTGTGTTTTATGTGTCGAGTCGGGGAGGCTACTAAGGTTTATTGTGTCAAATAAAGGAATACAGGTGGATCCTTTGAAAGTCGAGGCTATTGTAAATCTGCCTCTTCCTCATTCCATAAGAAAACTTCAGAGCCTACAAGGGAAATATAACTTCCTTCGGATTTTCATTGTTAATTATGCCAATATTACTAAGGGTTTCATGCACTTGCTGAAACAAGACACCCCATTTCTATGGGATGAAACCACACAGCTTGCATTTGAGGCATTAAAGAAGGCTTTACTGTTGGATCCTTTATTATGTCCACCAGATTACTCTAAAGACTTTATATTGTATATGGTTGCATTAGAGTCAACTATAGGGGTAGTATTGGTTCAGGAGGATGACAAGCTCCAAGGGCATGTTGTCTATAATCTCAATCATGCATTAGCCGGTCCGAAACTTAGGTACTCCCATGTTGATAAATTATCATTCGAAACTGTATATGTTTTTCAGAGGCTAATTCACTGCATCTTACTGAGGACAACCACAATGGTGGCAGATGTAAATCCTTTTCATTATGTTTTGTTCTGACGTATAATCAGGGGAAAATTCAATAAGTGGATAGTCATTCTCCAAGAGTTTGACTTGGATTTTCAATCTGCTAAATCCAAAAAATCCTTAGTTTTTGCAGAGATAATATCATAATTTACTATGAAAGAGACTGTAGTGGTGTAAGATGACTCATTCCCAAATGAGCATATCTTTCTGATTTCTACCTCTGATCCCTGGTACATAGATATTCTTGTATATCTCTAGACTTTGAAGTGTCTTGCGTCCTTCTTGCGGGAAGAGCGACGTAAATTGCGTGTCAATGCAAAAAACTATCTGATCATCGGCGATACCTTGTATCAATGAGGGGTAGATTCGATTTTTTGTTGGTGCCTCGCCCACGAGGAGGATGAGCGTGTCCTAAATGATTCCCATAGCAGAGTGTGTGGGGGTCATTTATCTGGGTTAGAAACAACCCATAAAATTTTACATGACGATTATTTCTGGCCCATGACCTTGAAAGATTGCGTGGAAGTTGTAAAGTGCTGCCATCTGTGTCGGCTCTATACTAGAAAAATGTAGTCGCATCCTGCTCCGTTGTTTCCCAGGTAGGGCCCTTCACCAAGTGGGGGGTAGATTAGATGATGTGCAACCCAATTTCTGATGGGGTGCACAACTACATCATTATTGTTGTAGATTACTTCACAAAGTGGGTAGAGGTAATGGCTACCTTCAAAGCAAACGGTGAAACGACAGCTTACTTCGTATTTAACCAAATCATTACTCATTTCGGTATTCCAAAGAAAATTGTCGATGCCCATGGCAGTCATTTTCAGAATAACATGATGACCAAGCTGACTATTATGCTAGGGTTTAGGAAAGATCATTCGTCCTCCTTTTACCCTCAAGAAAATGGACAAGTAGAGGCCTTTAACAAAACCTTGAAAACCATTCTAAAGTGCACTATTAACACAAGCCGATAAAATTGGAACATCATGTTATATCATGCACTTTGGGCATATCAGACTAATGTCAATACTGCAACTGGTTTTTCACCTTTCTAGCTCATTCATGGGGTGCAAGCAGTCACGCTGGTTGAATGCGAGATTCCATCCCTTAAGATATATATTCACATGCTTCCTGACACTACGAATCTGGAAGAACATTTGCTTCACCTAGAGAACTTGGATGAACATTGCAAAGATGCATTGAATGCAAACGAGGCTCACAAGAATAGTTTCAAGAACCAATATGAAAAAGCAGTTAAGCCAAGATTTTTCTCTGAGGATGAACTTGTTTTGCTCTGGGATCAAGACAAGGAACCCCTGGGGGCAGGAAAGTTCAAGTCTATGTGATTAGGTCCCTACGTCATGTCAAAGGTTTTGAAAATGGGAGCTTATAAATTAATCGATTATGATGGAAATAAGTTGAAGGAGCCTAGAAATGGGCTCTACGTGAAGAAGTAATATGCTTAGGAGTGGTGCTTGTTCTTGTAATTTTATTGCATGTATTTTTATGTGCAATAGGTTAGTTAGTTGGTTAGTGTTTCGTATATAGTATGTTGATTGTTTCAGATGTCAGCCGAATGGTTCGTAGGTTTTGTTGATGGTGCTATCCGCCATACTTGTAACCTAGCTTCAGCCACCGGGGTTATCAATTCACCCTCAGGACAACTAGTTTCCTCTGGAGGCGCTTGCTTAGTTTTTTCTACTAATATTGTGGCTGCGTACAAGGTAGTTATTGAGTTGTTATGGGATGCTACACTAAGTGGCATTACCCATATGGAGGTTAGACTTGACTCTTGGCTTGTGGTTTCCAAACTCAATGGTGACTATCAGGTGTGAAACCCTACCTTGCTACGTCATTTTTTACATGTAATATTACTTGAAAGAAACTTTGAATACATATCATTTAATCACATTTCAAGAAGTGAAAATACAATTACTGATGCTTATGCGAATTACATATTAGACTGGCACTTAACACATGCTTTGTAAAATAAATATAACATATGCATTTGAAACACATGTAAATAACCAGACACACACACACACACACACACACACAGAGATGTGTGTGTGTGTGTAAAATATGTCCATAGATATAGCGAATTTAGATCCAAAGATCCTATCATCGGTGTATTAATATACAAAAAATAGGATCGTAATCTATATATATGCCTAAAATAATAAACTTGCTCCTCATCCTCCTCGGTTGTGGTTGCCTCTACAACCTCCCTATAATGAAGCACGACCCTAGCTACCCTTCGAAATAGGCGTAGCCAGACTGACGGAACCCCTACAACATACTCCTGCATGACCATAGGGATCTAATCCATGCATAATGTGGGTACATCCTAGGTAAGCATGGCCAACTTCCCCTCAACGACGTGCAGTAAACTGTAATCCCCACCTTGTGCAGGCTGCACGAATATCCTGGCCGGATGCCCATTGGGGCGCATAGGTCCAACATCTACATAAAACATTGAAATGGGACAAAAATATTATACATATGTATATAGATAACTTTATGAAGAAAAATCATAAAAAATAAAATAATATAAAAGTTAAAAACATATCGATCTCTCCCAATGCCTCCCCTGGAGGAAGGGCTAGTTCATGATCTCCTCAGAAGTCCAGTCTGGCATATGGGAATTGCTCGAGAGCAGGAACTTTCCTTTCCCACCAAGTATAGAAATCATCATCATAACTACTTTGGACCCCACCTCCACCACCTTAATGGAGAAAAATGTCTCCCCATCTAGTAAGTCTAGGCTGGTGAGGGGAGAGAAGTGGTAGTGGTACCGCAGGGCTGAGAGCAGGAACTCTCAAAGAAGAAGAACGAGACCAAAATGATAGCATAACCGAAGTTCTTCCTTCGTCCTCTCTTGCAATCAGAGAGTTGTTTCTTCATTATTGGGATCATACCCGAACACCAATCAAACAACATGCCTTGCATACATTCCACCACAACTCGCATATGAGTCAGAGTGACCAAGTGTAATGAAGAAGAACCAGCAATCCTTGCTACTGTGCTTACCATGACTTGTAAAGGAAAGCTAGTGATTTGTGAGATTGGAACATATGTCCCATTTTTTTGTATACCTGGTGGACACTAAGTATCAATGTAATCCTGCACACTCATAGGGTCACCACCCCTACCAGTGCCCTCAAGGTTTACAAGCATGCCTTTGCGAGAAAGCCCTATAATAAAATAAATGTCCTCTACTGTAAGTTCCAATGTCTCTCCTTGCAGATCAAATAGACCAAGGTCCTAGTCCTAATATCCTATACGAGTCTCCAATAGACGGACGTTGGCTCTCATGTTGGATGTACAATAGAATTTTAGCAAGTCGCATTGTTGTAATGCTTGCATTATTGGGGCATCCTACATTGCCTCTTGATCCATATCCTCATGTTCCCTCTCTCTCCACTCCAAAACCATTTTGTACCTGTCCAATGACCACATCTAATCATTAGAACTCATCAAATTCTTTTGGTTTGGGGAATTTTTAAAATTTTATGAGGTCGTGCAGCATATGTGACTGTGTTTTCATCACAATGCGGGTCATACACGAGTTTCAGTGCAGCAACTCGCATATAAAACATGTATACGCGACTGCTATGAAGCAGACCCGCATAGGCTACATAAGATTTTTAGGGCATGTGCAAAAACTTAATTTTTTCTACTAAAAATAAAAATTGAAGGGATATAGAGGAGGAGAAAGGAGAGATAACCAACCTGCAACTCGCGGAATTGGATTTGGTCCAGTAGTTTGTCCCCAGTGATCAACTGAAGTCTGGAGGTAAAACTTGCCAAATTTAGTAATTTTCCAAATGGTATGTCTATTTTGGTTTTTGAACTATTTATAATAAAAAATTCAAATTTTTTACCCATAGTCTATAGTTTAAAATCAGTTTTTTATGTATAGACTAATACCATGGTTTTTTGTTAATTGTAGCAAGTCCGAGATCATTAAAAAATTGTTTTTGTCGCATATAGGGTAGGATCTGGTCCTCATTGTTGACTTTGCACTTATACCTTATCTATCATTAAACCCTAGGATCACTTTTTCATCCATGGACTATGGTGTTAAATTGTTTTTACCTCATTCACATCATTGTTCTTTTGTGGATAGGGCCTCTTTCCCATGGGTACCCTAGTTTAGAACACTAAATTGTCTTTCTGGTACCCATGTCGCAGTTGTGTTAGGTTTGTGGGGGCCTTCTTAGATGTTTTTCATGCCAAAATGAACCTCATTTTGCATCTTTTTATGATCTATACCTGATTATAAGGATCCCTGCACTTATGGATCTTTCTTTAGGCCCTGGTCTGACTCCTCAAAACATATTAGACTACCAAGTAAACTTGTTCGTTTAGACTCATTAAGAATAAGTCAACGATCATCTACATTGGTGGTAGGTTATCATTTTTTTGGACCATGTAGATTATTTATGAGAAAGGAACGCTCTCTTTTCTTCGGAATTGAGAAGAGTATCTTTAGGCACAGGTTTATTTATTTTTCGTACCTGAAGGACTAAACTTATGGAAAAGGAACACCCGGTATGAGCTTAGTTTTCTATTTTTCATGCTTTAGACCCAAACATGAAAAATATTCCGAGCGTACTTTATGTCTTTGTCATGATCGCAAAATCTAAAGAACAAAGCATCGATTTTACTGTTGTAATCCCAATTTCTCGTAATCAAATGGATCTTTCCTAGTGATATTTCCTTCTTTCACACTCATTAAACTCGGGCTATTTGTCGCTTCTAAAGTTGCAACAGTCTAGTGATAGTTTACCCCTTTTTTAGATCTTGTCGACTAAGTATGAAAAATGTATACCCTGGTCCTTCGGGAGCTAAGAGAGTTCTCATGTGGTTTGTTTTATACGTTTCCGGCCTCAGGAGACTAAATTGTGCGAAAAAGCGCCCCCCTAGAGTCTTCTTCGGAGTTTTCAGGCTCTCAAAATTATGAAAACACCAAACGAGCATCCACTAGTTCGGGCTCATAAAATCCATGAACCAGTGACATATCAAGCATTATTCTCTCCCCTATTCAAACTTGTAAAAAATGAAGAGAGACTCGAGTTGAATTTCTTGGACTCGTTAAAACTTAACAAGAAAGATAACGAAGAATTACTCTCTTTGGGTTATGTTATCACATATATAGTAGTCGGGATACCATATTCTATTTTTAAGATTCAGTACATCGTTTCAGCCAGATCTCCAACATATGAGATGCTGAGATGAGCAGGTTTTATGGATCATTATGTTACTAGTGTACTATAGTACTCTCCCATTTCCAGGACTGAGTTTCAGGACACTCGGATTTGAGGACTGATGTAGTCATTTAGTCATTTGCAGATCAGTTTATGATGCCCAAATTTGTATCAGTATTTTCTCATTGGACAGATGATGGTTTAGATAGATTATTTGCATGGTTACGACTCAACTTATATATTGTGTTATGGTTATCATTGCTCTTATACTCATTTTTGTGACATGTAGTAGCATTTAGTGTCATGATTTGACAGTCATATAAATATGTGGACTTGGATGTATCAATATTATGTATTTGATGTACCTACTCAAACTTGGAAGTTCTTGATCTATACTCATTGGTTTTACCCTCCTTAGGGAGAATAGAGGTAGTCATTCCCACCATTTTTTGGATTGCTAGTGTTGGTTTCATCTTTCACTGTCTCCACCCATCCATTACCTTCCAGTTATGTTTCAACCCAACCTACTGCTTGACTTGTGGCATGGAGGACCTTTCCTCGCTAGAGCCTTTATTGGAAAAACCTCCATGTTTATTTGTGTCTCAGCTCTAAGTTGCCTAGGATGTGTTTTCTTACCTCAAACAAGTAGTGCTGCCATCAATACAGTGTATCTGTAAATGAAATGAATATATTGCAAAAAATCCCATTCATGAAAAGTAGTATTTTTTAACATACATGAATGCAAAGGCTAGCCTAATGAAATTGGCTCTAAAAAATATTGTAATGAAATATCTTAAAAATTCATGAAAAGTAGTGTTTTTCAACATACATGAATGCAAAGCCTAAAATAATAAAAGTCTGCATAAAAGTGTGTAGACCAGGGCTATGGAAAATCAAAGGCCCAAAAAGCAATGGTTCCTAAAATTTCTATCTAAAGATTGCTGGTCTTACTTGTATTGAGTTGGATTGTGAGCATTTGTCAAGGTGAGTAAGCTCCTCTGAAGTAGTTCACCCATTTGTGAGGCACTGCCATCCCCTTTGTTATTGTTTGTCCAACATATGGCTAGAGTGTGTATTCCCTTTTTCATATCCAAAGTGTCACACTTTTGAGTTGATGGTCACACTTTGTCCTATCCTTGTAAATTTTAGCCTTCACCCTTCACTAGCAAATTGACTACAACTATGAAGTGAGTATGGTCCTGAAAGTCTGATTTGAGTTATGATTAATAAATGAAACCCTATATATATGTATTTGATTATGAATAACCAGTGAAGTGACTACTAATTTTTATGATTGTTACATAAATGATTTGTAGAGCATGTCTTAGCCTTTGAACGCTTGCAGCATATGGATGCCAGCCCGAGTTATATTGGTTATCTGATCATTTACATGTTATTATTTTGTCTATTGGATATTGTTGATGATCAGGTAGAGACCTGGAAAGGGTATGAGTATATACCCTAGAAGGATTTGGACTCTCTAAGTCTAGTGAGACAACTTGTTTTCAGTTCCGGGCACTTGCAGAGATGATCAGGCTCAGTTTACCCTTCTGATGCAGTTTTGCTTCACTGGATGATGTGTCCGAGTAGGGCGATGTTTTTATTGGATCTCCTAGGGAATTGTATGGGGCATAGGGGGTGCAGCCACTTGATTGTACCATAGTACCCCCCTCCTAGAGAGCCTGGTGGGCTCATTTGGACAACGAAGACAACCTAGGAGGTTATTTTGATAGGTTCACGTTTCCCGAGGCAGATTAAAAAATGATTAAATGGCTACTGAAGAAATTGATTTGGGCTACTGAGGAAAGTAAATGGCATGGGATGAGTCTTTATGATGAGATTGATGTCCTACAGACCTTCTCCAGCAGTTGCAACATCAGATTGGGCTCACACCTATTTTTTGGGCATTTTTATATTATTTTCTAGGGCTTTTGGGAGGTTCACGATTTCCTCAAGGAGGCACAAATTCATAAATTTAAAAGATTATATTATTTTATTGTGCCATGGGGACACCCAAAGGGAGTTAGTTAACACTCCATGGACCCACCATGTGCTTCATTTATTTCTTGTTGAGTGGGATCCCCTCTCCTAGGGTGATTTAGTCCACTTTTATATTATATTGTTATATTGATCCATGTATTGTATATTGAGCTCATCTCAACCATTGATTAGACATTTTTATCTTTTAATCTTAGCCACTCATTGGAAAAGTGGTTAGGATTTTGGTTCTCTCGGTCCTATTTAAAGGAGAGAGCTTCTCATTTGTAAGGGGTCTTTGGCTCTTGGATCAGGATAATAGAAAAACTTTTCTTGTGGATATTTTTTGGATCTCCTTTGCATCTGGTGTTCTTAGATGGTGATTCGAAAGTATTTTGATTCCTATCATTTGGGAAATTATTGCAAGATCTATATTTTTTTGGGAATCTTTGTCTTGTCTACAAGAGGGCGACTTTAGCTTGGGCATTTTTGCAGGGGGGCCTCAACTCGCTTGGATTGTCTTCATTTTTTATCATGGGGTTTTCATTAGTGTCACTGCGATCTATGAATTATTCTTGCTATTTTTCTGTGGCATCCACATTTTTTTCTCACGTTGCAACAAATCTGATATGGTTGATGTTTATTGTGCAGGAGAGAGGGCGCATTGAATCCTTGGGGCAAAACATTGGACATAGAAATTGCTCAAAGATCCTCAAACTGATCGGGATAGTAGGGATCATAATCATCAAGGAATATACAAGGTTTTCTAGGTAATATCCATAGGTTAGTCCCTTTCTTCCATATCTCAATCCATTGACATCTACTTTTCTTCATTTTACTGAAAATTCCACAATAATTAAAAACCCCAAAAAACACTAAAAATAGATCGCTTGATCTCTAGACAAACTGCTACTGGGTTTTGTAGATCAAGTCATCCCTTCACCAAATCATCCTCAACAATGAGCTGAAAGTTCCTAGTTTTCCCTAGATCTGCAGAACTGTCCTCCCAAACCCTAGCGCTCCTCACCATTTCTTTGACTTTTTCTGAGATCTAATTTTTTCGGCAAAATTCCAACTTGGGTTTGTAGATCAGGTCATCCTCATACCATTTATCCTTCAACGTTGAGCCGGAAGTGTCTAGGTTTCCCTAGATCTATGAAACTGACATCCCAAACCCTAGCACTATCCATCTTATTGTTGGTTTTTCCTGTGATCTAAATTTTTCGGCCAAATACCTTTATGGGTTTGTAGATTGGGGTATTTCCCATGTGGTTTTTCCTCAAAGTTGTGCTGATAGTGACTCCATTCCCCTAGTTCTAACAGGAACTGATCTCCAAGCCTAGTGCTAACCCCTCTTTAGCCTCCTTTTCATGTGATCTGAATTTTCCTTGGTGACTCAGGTACTTTGACTCTGTCATATCTTTCATCGAGTCTATCCCTCGGTACTAGATATCCCCAATCCTGTCCTTGACCTCCATGCATTGGTCACGTTTCCCAAGGCAGCAAATATCCTCACTTGTTGCTAGTACCTCAACCCCAGATCTAGTATTTACCTTATAGGTCACTTGTGTCCCAACTTGGATCGAACCTCATACTTCCTAAACCCTTATCCAAATCCTTGCCCCACCTCGTGACATCATCCACAGATCTAGGGTTTACACTACCTTACACCTTACTTACGTACCTCAAGTCCATTTGATATGATCTGGTGTCTAGGTTAGATCTCTCTTGTCGGGAGTAGATCTAGGTCTCCCCCTTTGTTGTCTTCGGCTAAGATAACATAAATTGAAGGCTACCTCGATTGGCGTGACAACCATCCATTTGGGATTCTAGGCAGTCTTGGTTCCACCCCTTGTGTTGTTTGTCCCTCTACCATCAATCTTGGATCCACCTCACATAGGAAACTACAAGGTTCATGATAATAGGTTATAAACAGTGGAAACAATGTCATCCTTGAACAAAGTACTCTTTGAACTTTCTGATACTCATGTCTCAGTTTACACTTTTAGCTCAGCTATTACTTAGTTTTTTACTCCTCCACTCATCATTTATACATGGGGAATCTGATCATGTCTCTTACATGAAAGATAAGTTTAGTTATCATATCTGCAAGTCAAAAGCTGCCTTGGGTCACCTCTGTGTCGTGCTCATTGTTCAAGGATTTGTACCTTTATATGATCATCCTAGTTCCCATCATTATCCTCTCTAAGAATTCCTTGTGTCTACCTTCCCACATCCATTCTCCTATTCACTCTTGTGACATGTTGAAGGATTCATTTGCTTCCTCCTCACATCACAATTTCTCATCAGCATCTCTTGAATATGAAGACCTATAGTTTTGACGATGGTACCTTAGGATTCACTACCCTTATTGGTGAACTCCTTTGCTTCAGTTTTCAATATCACTCATTTTTTGACATTCTGTTGAGTTCCTTCCATGTTTGACTTCAGCTCATCTATTCACATGGTAGGGATTGTAATGTTTCCTTTGGATTTGGACGAATACCTTAGGTTCAATCTCTATAACCTAAGCTGCACAAGATTGTGTTATGTTCAACAACACTGCTTCCATATTTTGAAGATTGGTCATTGTATATTGTGGCTTCAATCCACCTTTTTAATATGTGTGGTCTTATTACCCGTATCATATGATGTAAGCAAATATTGTAAAGGTGTTAATGTTCCGTTTTATTGAACATGGCATCCTCATATATGATTTTGTATATGACTTTGATGTGTATTGTTTTAGGTACCTCCCTGCTGCCTTGGTAACTGAGTTCTCCAAGGTTAAAGATTCTAATGTATTTCGACCATCGCTTCCCTCTGACCTCACACATTAGGGAGCATCTGTTATCACGTAAAATGACACTTCTTCATCTGAGTACTGACACTCAATGTGTCGGTACACAAAATGACAAAATGGATAGAAGTGGCAAAAACATTATAGATGGGCATGACATTTGATGCATCATCCTCTTACAATCTTGACCTATTTTTTGTAAGATCGTTAGGTTGAATACGCGACTTTTACCATTGCAACCCGCGTACCATACGCGAGTATTGATATTGAAACCTGCATATACGTTATCAGGGTTGGAATCTGTGGGTTTCCTTTATGAAAGTCACGTATCATACATGACCTGCTAGTATTAATAGTCGTGTATGCCTTAATATGAAGTTAAAAATATAAACAAAGTTTAGTCAAGGACAGTTGGGTCCTTAATCATAACTATCCCAACTTCCCCAACCATCTCAACCTTCGTAACTTCTCTCTTCCCTCATGTATAAATAAAGGGTAGGGGTTGAGGCTAAACATCATGAATTCTAGAGCAAAGTTATGCTGGTGGTTTACCTTTAGATATCTTGGAGCATCAGAACTCGGTGTCCTTGGCTAGCAGAGGAGGACTTGTTTCAGATGTTGGTTGTAATCTTACCTCACTTGTTTACCAATAAAGAGAGTCTTTATTCCAATATTGTGTCTTTGCACTCTTATGTATTATGATTTATGATTTTTTTTTAATTTCATTGCAAGCATATTATTTCATTAATCATTTATATAATATATAATATATTGTAGAAAAGGTCTTTCTCTTTGCAGGTG
>LPNX011021005.1:507650-542387 GCA_001517045.1 Pseudotsuga menziesii | reverse complement strand
TTTTTTTTTTTTTTTTTTTTGCGGGGGCGGGGGGGGGGGAGGGGCATTCTAAACACCGCACTCAAAAATAAATTTACAAGCAGTTGAGTAACCCCCCACCCCCTGCAAAAAAAAATCATGAAAATTGGAGTTTTGGGGGCAGTTTTTTAAGAACCCCCCCTCCCAAAAAAATCCACGAGAATCATACTTTTGGGGGTGGTTCTTAAAAAACCACCCCCAAAAAATCCAATTCTCATAACGTTTTTTTTTCGAGGGGGTACAAACCACCCTAAAAAAATGTAGGGAAAATTTTAGCAAGACTGGTTCACACCAAAACAACCACTAAAGGGGTATATTGTTGTAGTGTAACTTAACTATTTATGCATAATCATGTGCTCTATGTCAGTTATAATTTCTATTTATGATTTTAATAATTGAAATGAATTTTGAAGTAATTGATTAGTATTTGTGTTGAATATGAAGCTTGTGTTTTGGATATTCATATTGAATTCTTACATATTTGTTTATGAACATTCTCATGTATGCGTAATAATGAAGAATGCATATGATCACTGACATTTTTGGGTTGATATTGTCCATAGTAATGGTAATTCACTTAAAAATAAGCTTACTTAAGGAAAATTATGCCACTATGAATGCATGTTTTCTGTGGGAAATCCTTATTAAGTAAAATCATTCTATAGTTGTCTAGGTGCCATGAATTGTCAATGCCTAGAGTGTTCCTTTACTAAGTAAATGGTTTATGGGTTAATGACAAATTATACTTCTTTCCTTCTGTAATTTCTGCAGACTTTGAGGTTCCTTAGACGTTCCAGGGTGGTTAATGAGTTTTTTTTGTAATGGTGTATGTCACAATGGTTCTATTTATTTGGATCCACATGACCACGTGGGGCATTACAAGAATTGTATTTGTCATTCATCACATTTAGTAGTCATTAGTTTAGAGACATCATCAACACTTGGACATGGAACCCAAGTTAATGGTGGATCTTCTTGGATTATTGTATCATTGATGATAGTACTTGTACATGGTACCATGGATTATGGATCCTCTTCCAAGACAACGTTACCATTGCAATCAACACTCGTAGATGGGACCTAGGTGTATGGATGAGATTTTTGGACTACTTTGGCCTTGCAACCTACCCTTCCACATGGGACCTTGGTTTCCTTGACTATTTCAATGATGTTTTCAACACCCATACATGTGACCCTAATTTATAGTTGTACATACTCACTACAAGCATTAAGGGAAACACTTTCTGAAAGGGGATGGAGTGTTGGGATCCTCGCTAGGGGCGTAATGGGATAGTCAAAGGCCCACTAGAAAAAAATGATGTAAGTATGGTGACCATTCATTGTAAAGTGGATTGTATCCATTATGGTTGTTATCATTAAATAAGGCCAAATAAGTAGTTACCATGGAATAAATGTAATGTGGTCTTATTAAACAAGGTCCACCAGTTAGTTACGAGGTCATTATGATTAGGGTTACTTAGTTAGCTATAAAAAAGGATGGAGTCCTTCTTAGAGACATGTATTAGAGTATTTCGTATTGAAGTTTAGCTCATTGAAAAGTCATCATACCTTAATAAACAAACAAACATGAGTAAATTCCTTCCATAAAAAAAGTATTATTAAGTGTTACTCTACTTTAAAGATATTTTCATAAATAAAATATTAAATATTTACAAATACTTTATGTATAATTCAAGTTTAAAGATTCATAACCATACCATAAATTAATTATTATTATATCTATGGTTGTACACCTATAACCTATTTCAACCTCGTAACAACACATCACTTATGGGAATTAGAGAATGCCAATTCGTGGATTTCTGGGGCAAGCATATGACAAAGATAAAGAAAGATGTCAATAAATGATCAGAAGAATGCCATTAAGATAAGGAGTAGTCTAAATATTCTATGTTTTTTTTTTATATTTTTATTTGTTTTGTTTGGATTTTGGTTGAAAATTTTAGAGTCACATATATTAGTTGTGAAAATTGTATAGTATGATTGTAGTAAGAGTATTTGAGGGTGTTAAATCTATACATACATTTAAAAATACAATTTAAACATTTTCAAATTTAAATTTAAAAAAAATTAAATAACTACTCTTTAATAAAATTTAATAAAAAACATTATAATATCTTTTAAATTATTCCAAATTAGTTGTATTACAATTAGCCATAAGCCCAAAGGTGTTGACATTACAATTAGCAATACGCCCAAAGGTATTGACATTACACTTAGCAAAATATGATATATATATATAAAAGAGAAAGTGCGAAATATGATGTAACCAAAAAATTATATATATAAAATATTTTTTACAAAATTCCTTACAAAGACATTTTATTCCAAACAAACATAGAGGATAAAGAGTTTGTGTAACACAATATTTCACAATATTTTATGATTATGTTGTTGTTATTGTAACTATTTGTTTTGGGAAGGGATTCTTAATAATTTATTTAGATTAAATTATTTATTTTTAAAGATACTGGTTTTTTCTTTTTTAGAGAATTGTTATTTTTTTAAGTTTAATTTAAGAAAGCTATTTGTTTTGGGTAGGGATTTTTAATAATTTATTCTAAATAAATTATTTATTTTTGAAGATTATTGTCTTTTTCTTTTTTAGAATATTGTTATTTTTTTTAAGTTTAATTTAAGAAAGGTTTAAAGAAAAATATGTGGACAAATATCGTGATTTGAGAGTATATTGTTGGGCTCGTTATAGTCTTGTGAATGATTAAATATTTTGTTCTTCATTTTGAAAGGTCCTATCTTATACTTCAGGAAGAATTTAAATATTTTGTGTTTGCTGTGTATTCAATGTATTGATTTTGCATTCATTATAAATGAAAAAGGCAATGTCGATGGCCATTAGTAGTGATGGCTGGTATCACAAGATGTTCAAGTTCAGGGTAGTAGTAGTGACTTTGTCTTATAAATATTATTGTTTAATGTTTATTTTTTCTTGTAATTAGTAGTGATTGTTGGTTTTACAAGATGTTCAAGTTTAAGGTAGTAGTAATGCCTTTGTTTTATAAATATTATTGTTCAATGTTTATTTGTCCTTGTAATTGTGTATTACATGGAAATTATTTCTTTCTTTTTGCTAAGTCGTTGGTCACTTTTCATGGCACTTCTCACTTGCTTGTTCAGGGCTCTTAACTTAAGCTTTCTATAACAATCTATGTAACACCTCGGTTTTGACCCCGATTGCATTAAAATGTATATGATGTAATTATTGTAATTAATCATGGTGTGGAGCTAAAGCCAAAAGTCCCACCATCAATTTAGCGTTTTATGTTTTGGCGATTAAAATCGATGTTGATGGTATTTCGTGCTAGCCAGACACATTATAATTTTGGACATCATGTAAATATGCAATTTAATTAAAATACGCACAACCAGCTATGTCCATGCAACATTACAAAAGATGGGGACATGATTTCCTAAGGATAAGGGGGGGTATTCAAACTCTTGAGCCAATGGGGAAAAGCCAAATGTCAAGGGGAAAACCCATCAAGCTGTCAAACACCTTTCTTTTCTTATTCACCCAATCATTTATTTCTGCCAATAATTGGTTGAGTTAGTTATTGCATGGGGTGAGCAAGGTATGGAGGTCAAAATTCGAATTAGGCAGAGCACCATTTTTTGGAAAAACGTGTTTTAACTTATGAGCCAAGTAAATGCCCATTCTGTTGTTCACCCACGTCCTCCATTTTCTCACGTAGTGGAAGCTTAGAGAGCTCTCTCCTTCACGTTTTTTGTCTACCTGTGCATTTTTACTCATGTGGGCAACAATTTTCTTCATTTTTCCCCATGGCTGGGAATTTGTTTTGGTAATGCTCAGTGCTAGGCTCTTTCATTCACGAATTGTTGTCATTTCTCTCATTTTTCCATGCCCAAGAAATTCGTTTTTTGGTTGCTAAGTGAATGGCCAGTAAGGATTCACGATTTTGGGGTTCATAGTAGCTGTCTTAGCTCATGCAATGCCTGGAATCGTTGCCGAGTTCGAATTGCTCACCCAGGGGTCGATTTCCCTATTTTACCAATCCGTTTTTGGTTGCAAAACATTTTTCCTCAACCCATAATTTTGTATCTTGTTGTATGTGCATCTTTTGCCTTAGTCTGAATTGGTTTGGAGTGGAATTGGGTATGAACTAGCTTGATAAACCTAGTGTAGGAAGGAACCTCACCGACAGATCTAGAGGGGTTGGTTTTCTTCTTTCCACACCCTGAAGAGCACTGGAACGGAAGGCATAACCCGAGGGACTGTGTAGCGGAGAAGGGGATGCTTCCTTATGTTGGGAGTGTAGATGTTTTTGAATCCAAGCCATATCTGGTGCAGGTGTCCATAGCTCTGTGGTTGAGCTCACTAGCTTAGTAGTTCAACCTTTCCAGCTCTTTAGCAGCCTGATAAACCCAAATTTACTTTTGGCTTGGCTGAATTTTGTTATGTCTTTGGCTATGTGTGAGTCGGCTGTAGTTCCCTTATTCCTGGTGGGAATCATGCCCAGCTCGAGGGTGGCAGTGCTGCTGAGAGATTGATGAGCACATTGGCCTATGGTTGGGTGGAACGTTGCAACGACGTAGCTGGTTACAGGACAAACGTCTTTCAAGATAAGTATTTCTTGTGTGTAATCTCTGCAACAGTATTTTGTTTAATGAATTATGATGGACATGTTGAATGCTTGAATGAAATGTAATTGCTTCCGCTGTAAATTGCATGTTTTACACATCCGTGTATATTTTTAAGTTCAATGCATTTTATATTACGTTATGGGGCTTAGATTGCCGAGATTTGTTACCAGTAATGCCACGTCCTCTCTCTGGTAGAGGAGTGGGGACATGACAATCTATAAGTGAGTGAAATGGTAGATAAAGAAAATCCATCCCTAAAGATAGATGAATATTAGGAAGGTCCATTACAATGCAATTCCAAACATAGTAATTTGGCATTAACGTTGGAAAGTTTATATCAAATTATATTTTTGCACAAATTTTAGAGTTTAATCACTATTTGGGAATACACTTGCTCTTATGACATGCTTCTCCAGTCGTCTTCATGCAAAGTTGTGGCAGACATAGCCGTAGAGGGACCCACACCGAGAGGCAACCCAATTGTATCATCATTTACCATAGTCTTCAATTGTTTCATACCTCTCTCCTTGTTCTTCGTATCCTCCATGAATAATCATCAAACAAACAAACAAGTGCAATCCCTTCTTTACCTAAGGTCAACTTCTTACATCCACAATCAAGTATCCCAAGGCCTTTTCTAGACAAAGTTATATCTCACATCCATTGTCAAGTATGTTAGTACGATCTCTTCCCCAACAAGAATCCATTATGCTTGAGAGCAATAGAGTCTACGGATTCAATAGCAAAAAGGGATTGGCTTATGAGGATTAGTGGATTGTTGGGAGGTTTTTAGATAATATGGTTGTTTTTACGTCTAACGCTAGTCAAAACCCCATCATCGATGAGGGGATGCATTAGCATTTTTAGGGGAACGAGTAGGCCACTTATCAATACAAATAACTTGGAACCAACCTAACTTGACTAGAACTTGGAGAAAAGATAGCAATTATTTGATCGCATTCGTGTTTGAGCACAAAGAAAACATGGGATGATGTGTTGTTAAATTATCAAATTGGGAAAGTTTAAGCAATTTAGACATTGAGCAATATAGTTGTAATTGCAATAATGTGATTGATGAACCGAAGAAAAGCAACCCACAATATATAAGTGAATGTAGTGAACCCTTGTTGACTTGTTTACATCAAATACTAGTGGCTACAACTATTTCGGCCTCACTCAAGGCTCCTAGAGAAATGGCTTGTGTTATGGGAATTTGAATTGTGAAACCAAGCCAAGTACTTAAGACTTGCCTTAGTAACATAAATCAACATATAGTATGCCTGAATGGAATTATGAGACCTTTAGGCTTCTTCAATGGGAATTAGAGTGCCCAATACCTACTTTAATAAAATTTGGGGCCCATAAATTGTTTCAACAAATGTACGAGACCTCAAGAATTGCATGACTATTTAGACAACATCCTTATTAGCTCCATAAAAGACAATCCAACCTATTTCTACGTTGAAAGCATTAGGCATGCACTAAGTGAACTAGGAGCAATAGCTAGAAGAAAGTCCTAAGGAAGCTTGTGGAGAACCAACAAAAGTATCCAAGTATATAAATGCATGTGCATAGATTGTAGTGACACCAATTGTAGTGATGGTCACCAGCAACATTCAAGGGAAAATTTAAGGATCCATAATTTTTTTTAAATGTAGAAATCTTGACGAATCTTACTAATTATCAAATCTCCAGCCATAAATGCTTGACAATATTTTTTTAAATATTCAAATTTCTAAAGGATTAATATAGTTTTTTTGACATTTTTGGTAATTTTTAAATTAAAAGTTTTTAATCATATAAAATTTTGCTAAAATATATTAGAGAAAATAAAAAATAGCAATAAAAAAAATTGAAATTTAACCCATAAACTAAATTTCTCTCCTAAAATTTTCATGACAAATTGTTTTTAAAAATTAGAATAATTAGAATAAAATGTTTATGATAGAAAAACCTATCACTCGAATAATTATATAGGATAGTAAATATAATTGAAGAGCTTTTTCTAAACACACTCTTTCATCATTGGTTTAAGGTAGAATGAGGCCACATAATACTAGATTCACTTAAGTCTGATTGGTTGCTTACAATTTTCTATTTCCAACTTCAATTTTATAATAAGAACTAACCACTACGTGACATGTTAAGCGAAGTTGTAGGACAAAAGTATGATTGTAGCAATTGCATACATGTTTTTTAATAAACCATACTCATAACACTATGGTTCATTAATAGTTTATAACTTGTAGGTAATGCCATTAAGAGATTTTTAATAAACCATACTCATAACACTATGGTTCATCAATAGTTTATAACTTGTAAGTAACGCCATTAAGAGATGTGACTAACTTTGTTTTTTAATAGTTTATAACCTATAAGTAATGCCATTAATGTGACTAATTTTTTTTTTTTTAATTGATGGGATGCATGTTCACCTCAACTTTGGAGAATATAGAAACCATGCAAATGAAACTTTTCATGGGTCCAATGTAGACAAATTATGCCCTTTTATTGATTTGCTACAAAGGAATTGAGTGTTTAACTCACTTATGATGGGATGAATGAACCCACAAGCACATGACCCAAAGCCATGTGGGGAAGACGAGACTTCCCATCTTCCCCACTCCAAAATAATTGGTCCTAGCAATTCTAATAAATAGGTTTTGAGATCGAGTCGACACATCAACACTTTGACATGATTTAACCCTCGTACCCTCTGCAAAATGCCTAAAACACCCAAACATGATTTAACACTCTTGAAAACATTAAAGAAGGCCCATGCCAAGTTTGCTTATGGGCCTTGCCCTCCACAATGGCAACAGTGTCTTTAGAAATTATTCCATTTCTCCTTCCATCATTTCACCCTCGTTGTGGAACATGTAGAGACGAATCTATGGTTTAGTTGTGGGAGACGAGGACTTGTGGGAGACACATTAGCTTTTTTTAAGAAGAAAAATTGTTGTTTCTTGATATTCTATTAAAAGTAAATATATTAACTCAAAATGTGGGGTCATCATATGCATTTTCATCAGCGTTAGATGTCATAATATTTTTCATAAGGGCTCTACTTGCATCGAGTGCATTTTCAAAAAAAGTATGTGAAAGTTGTGGAGAGCTTGTATGTGAAAAAATATTAAAGAATAAAGGCATGTGGAATCATTTAAAAAATGAAACATTTATATTTATATTAAACTAAATTAAAAACTATTAAAAATATAAAATAAAATGTTATTAAATGTAATATTATGAAAATATAGGGATTGGATCCATGGGTTAAGAATAAGGAGTTTTTTTTGTTAGTTGGGGAGATTACAATGATACGGTACCCCTAATTAAATATTCACTCATAGGAGTCATAGACATCTCCTCGCTTTTCATCACTAGAATCATCCAACACACCAAATATATATTTCAAAAGTTTGCGTAGACACACTTCTTCCATGTTCTCAAACTCAACATTATAGAGATTGAAAATGAGAAACAATTGTGTTGTTATGGATGAAGGGAAGTTATCCATACAAGAAATGGAAAAGTTGGATTCAAAGATACACTTTTGAGCATGATCACTCTATATCAACTTGATAGGCTTGTGGTTACACCCGTCTACACCAAAAAGAATGATATAAGTTTTTAGGGGGTCTTTCCTTCCCTCCCTTGTCACATGATTAGTGGGTGTAAGTATTGACACACTCCTTGTTTATTAGCCAACTTGGATGCATTACCACTCGCACGTTTGTCAAATGGGGATATAGACTTCGGGTATTTTAATCCCTTGTTAGACGGCTTCTCCATTTCATTCAAACTCCAATCATCTCTTGTTGTTATGGCTCATAGGACTGTCTAAATCCATTTCATTTGTTCAATGGGTATCATTTATGTGGTAGGTGTTGTTGTCAAATGAACTAGCAGGGCTAGATTTGACACACAATGTGATGCAATAAGCTAGTGAATGGTAAGCATGGGAGAGATCTAAACCCAATGTCACCTCAGCTTAGCCTCTCAACTAATTTAGGTAACTCCTAATCCCAGGGAAAATCCCTCTTGAGGTACCTACAAGCACCAATACATACAAATACCTTTCCACAATCTTGTACCTAGACCAGTGCCTTATATGGAGTCAACAATGAATGATATAAACACATAAATTAGAATAATGGAGTTAATTCAACCAACCACTCGTCCAACCAACAGATGGAAACAACAATTATCAATGTCGTAATGACTTCTTAGTGCAAGAATCAATAACAATGTATGTCATTGTAGGTTGACTTAGTGCTAATAAATAACAGTATAATTATGAGCAGCAAAGGAACCACTGTTTTGAAATGGAGTCAAGCAGTAAACATTTGATATTATAGCATAACCTTTTAGTATGTAAATCAATGGCAATCCAAGGTTTCAAAATGTTAAGTCAATTTAATCAAAGCCCTAATTTAAGATTATGAGGTCCACACTTATCCTTTAAATCCTTAACTACTACTCGATTTATGATGGTATCTCATATATACCAACAAATAACAACTCACAAAGTATTCCTAGTTATGCATTTAATATCATGGTAAAAAATCAGTCTCAAACTCCATTGTTGATCATTCATATGCTATTGTAATGAATCAACATTTGATAACAATATTTGTCAGCATTCATACACAAAAAGTTGGTGATATGGATGAGATAGGAAATAGTAAGGCCTGAAATAAAATCTGATCTTAATATACTATGTTGCTTGCAACAATCACTATATATCAAAATATATAACAACCTTAAAACAATACTTTACCAAGCCAATAAGTATTACAACCACAAGAATAACGACATGTATGTTGCTCATATAAACACAGTTGAGCAACCTGTAGCACACGCAACAGAGACAACCGTAAAAAGGGATTTAAAAAGATATCAAAATTTCAGTTTAGGGATGGGAGAAAGCGCATACTGAAGGTGAGCTTACTTCACCAACCAAGGTCAAAAAAATCGTTTCCCTAACCAATTTTACAATCTGCAGAAAACTTGGTTTGGGTAATTAAGACCTCTAGACAAACAAGATTAGGGTGCCTTTTAGAATTAATGGATAAATCCACTAGGGCACAACCCTTTGTGGGTTTGGATTTGTAAGAAGCTTTGAATTTTTTGAAGCACTAGTCAATACAAACTTTCGCTGCCATTGCAGTCAACAATCAATAGGTTTGTACTAGGGTTTGGATGGTCCAACTAAAGCTAATGATGATGCCCTTCAAGTTTTATGGAGAATTTAGGTAGGGCGCAACCCCTTGTGGGATTAGATTTTTCATATTTTTTAATATTTTTAGGGTTTTTAATTTTGTAATTTTTAGGGTTTTAGGGTTTTTCTAATTTTTTAGGGATTTAAAGTTTAAGAATGCAACCCTAAGTTAATGCAACTAAATACAATACACATGATTGCTTGTAATTTAAGTAACAAAAGGGTGACAAGATAAGGGATTTGTGGTATCACCTCAAACCCTAGGGCATGAGGGATCTCTGATCAGTGTCCCTCTTAAAATGACTCTCTAGGCTTCGCAAACTAGGACATCCGCCACAACCTCTAGGTTTCATTGAGGGTGCCTAATCAGGGCCAAAAAAAGAGATCCAATGCCAAACAAGAGAAAAATCCATCAAGTGGATGTTTTCCACCATACAAAGTTGACAAAAGGCTTGTAAGAAACCCTAATTTAGAAACAAAATGCAGCATTAACACCACCATTCAATCCTTAAAGAAGTATGAACTCACCAACTTTTAACAAAGAATGATCAAAGAAGAAGCACTAGTTCCTCCTTATGCTTGTGTTAGTCCAACAATGCTAGCATCAACCTTGCATGTGCATGAAATCCTAGACAAATACTCCAACTTTCACCTTAATCCAAAGAAGACATCATCCCAAGAGGTGTGCATCACATAGAGAGTCCATAGAGTAAGAGAAATATAAGAATCGTGATTTTATCCCAAGTCTTATGATTTACAAATGAGTGGAGGAGGTTTTATTTATAGTCTTCCATCCTCACTTATTTATTTTATTTGGCCTAAAAACCTTAATTTTTCAATTTCAAATTATAAAATAAAATAGACTAAAATAATCTAAAATAATATTATCTTAGGGTAATTTACCCCAAGGCGAGGCATCTAAGGCTAAAAATGCCTAAAATTCATACTAAAAGGTAACACTTGGATGGAGGAGTGATCCATAGGGAGACGACATGCCCCATCTAACCCCAAAGTATTGAAAAAACCCTCAATGCCTCCCTTGCAATAAGGCTTGGTACAAAGATGACGACATCCATGCGACTTGACCAAAGAGGGGAAAATTGTTGTTGAAAGGGATCCAAGTAGGGTGTGTGAGGTGTGATAAGAAGGGAACAACAACCCTTCAACATAGTGCAATCACCTCCATGAGAAAAACCAAGGTGGTCATGTGACCCAGTGACCCACCCTTAGAAGCCCCAGACACCAACCTCGAGGCCATAAGCCCCATAAAGAAGCAGTTAGCAATGCCACTAAGCAATAGTACTTATAAAGGTGAAATCAAAGGATCTTGCCATAACCAACCCTATAATAGTGCAACAAAACCCCATACTTGGCCCTGAGAAAAAATTTGCCCCCTTCTTTACCAGGTAATCTACAAGTACAGTGGATACTGGTGCAGTGTAACATTGGTTCCAACTACGAGACATGTGCTCTTATTAGGAGTGCATGAGAATCCCTGGAATCTCTAGGTACTTGTATTATATATACACACATCTCAAACACTCAAAAGGAATTAAATGAATTGGAGGCAGACACTTCTGTCTTGCCTTGTCCAAAATGAAATGCAAATAACTCAACGAGAAAGAACAACAAGTACAATGAATGGGTTACAATAAATTCTAAACTAGAAATGAAACTAACTCTACCTACCCTAATCATGATAACATAAAAAAGGTCAAGTGAAATCATACCGCCAATGTAGCCACATGAGCATATCATTCATACCAGACCTTCTTCCTTTGTAGTTAGAGATAATACAAGCTAGACAAGATCTCACAAAGGATAAGCTAAGTACATACCAGTATCTTCGCCATAATGGAGATGTAATGATGACTGAACCTGGAAACCTGGAAACCTTGAAATACTTGCCACATGGCACATAGAATGATTACTTTCACAATCTTTATCTATCCATGCATGTACTGGGATCAAGTATACACTATCTTCATCATATATTTGTGTTGAGATTTTTTTTTGCATAAAATTGGTTCTCTGATTATGGATTTAGGGGATCATTTGCAAAGGTGAGCCTTGGAAATATTCAGGACTATCTTTGAAGGCTAGTTATAACATATCCATGTGCCTTCTCGAGCATTCTTTTGGACACACGAACTTGCTATTCATCTTTGTAATAATCATGTTAGTATCCCTAATAATATTTAAAACTTTGAAATTGCCAGCCACAAAATTCACACTTTGACATTTAAAGAAAAAATATAAACAATATATATCATGGAAATGAGAAATGAGTATTATACCTGTCTTGGTTTTGTTGAAATGCATCATTGAAAACTTACCAGTATCAGATAGAAACTTATATAACAAAAACTCCAAAGTCAAAACCCTATCAAATGAGCATCAAACACGTAGCTCCAAATTATTTGCAAAGGATGGGTTTGGAACTGTAGTTTGAAACCCTTGTTCATCCTGCACATAATAATGTATAAAAATCAATACCATATTGTAATTTTGTCATGGTTTCATTATCATTGCTATGGTTTATGTTTGTTTTTAACCATAGTAAAAGATAAAACCTTTAAAAATGTTTAAGAAAACTTATACATGCTCATGGTTTCTCTCATATTAAATAATGCTTGGTATTTGGTTCTAGGAAGATACAAAATGGAGAATGGAATCAATAATATGTATATACTTATAGCTATAGAAGAAATCTAGCTGGGACTTTAGTCTAGGCATTAAATTACGAATACTAGTATATGATTTATTAATAAGACCCGTATGAGATGAGAAATCATATAAAGGAAAATAGAGTAGACCTCTATGAAGACTAATTCTTATTCCCTTAAGATAAAAGGTATTAACACTTAGTTTAAAGAAAAACATTGGTAATAAAACATTTCAAATTTTGGTAAGTATTTGAATAGTTATAAACGATCCTATTTACTAAGTACTAGTGTTAATGTGTAGTTTAAGTCAAAGTATTTTATGACCACAATTGGATCTTAGATCTTCTAGGTTACTGTAACTCTTTAATGGTAGAAACAAATATGTTCCACAAGATGCATCTACTAGAATTACATATAAGTTTTCAATTGAAAATCACAGGATGGAAGTTAAATGAAAAAATTCTGTGATAGTAAGCGTAATTGAGCTAAATCCAGTTTATTAAAATATTGTTATTACTAACAATTATGAAGAGTTCTAACAATAAAGATCAACGATACCTCTTACTTGGCTCAAGCTGTAAAACAAATAATTTAACTAGCAATTTATTTTATGCTAGTGGAGATGATAAATCCCGATCTAGAAAACTGGTAACAAACTTCTTACCTGTAAAAGACCTGTAACAAAAGCATCACTTCACTGCATTAGCTATAAGCTAAGTAAGACTCGATCTCAACTGAAGTTCTTTCATATTCGTCATAAGACAATAAACAAACTTAGAACTAGAAGATAAACATATGTTTTATTTTCCTGTGACATCACAAACCGTAAATCGATTCCTTAAACATGGAATTATGAAAAACAAACTAGTGAGTAATCAAAACTAGAAATTTACAAAATAGTAAGTTCTAGTTTAATATAGATTAAAGTAACTGTTAGCAGTTATTTATTCCTAGGTAATGACGACTGCGAACATTTTATGTTACATGAAAATTTTTAAATTTTTACAAATTTTTGGAGTATTACAAACAATAACTAACTAGGGACTAGGATTGTTGGGTACCCCTTCACATGAGTCTCTTGCTTCTCTTATTTCTCTATCTACCATTCCAAGGTAAGATTTCCAACATGCATCTCCAATTTTATGACTCTATCTTCTAGCTCGTCCTGGGAGTTGTCCTGGGATTTGAGCTTCTGATCAACAGAGACAGAGAGGTCCTCCTGAAGCTGAATCAGGTCCTCATCCAGAATCTCGAAGTGTCGACCTCCTTCCTCATAGAGCTTAAGAACCACACAGTTGTGGACCCATAGCAACTTTCTAAGCCTTTGAATCTCCTGCTCCATGGATACAATCCTTGCCTGAACTGAATTGTCTGGGCCAAAGCTAGAAGCCATGGCTACCAAAATAAAAATCACAGGTATTCCCTTTATCTTACACCAATTCACAGAGCATACAACAACTGGGATTCCCTTGACGTGAACGAATCCTGAACCAGCAGACTCGAGGCCCCAATGTTCCTTTAAATCATGCGATCTTACTGCTGAATCTGTTCGCAGAGAAAACGATGAGCCAAACTGAGGTGAAGATCCATTGCGTCTGGAATGAAACATTGCTTCACATGGGACAGAGTACCCTCCCCCTGTCGTCGTCAATTTAACATAACTTGACAACCCATCACCTGTCCTTTACATGCAGGCCTCTACCACCTGTGGGATTGGGGACAGATTGGACGATTTGGAGCTACGACCCAGAGATAGATTAAGCTAGGAGATTGGAGCGAGGTGCTCAATTCCATCAAGGAGAATAGAACCCTTGCTCAAGGTGGTGTCATGATTGGATTCTTAGTCTGCCTGCAAATTTAGGCCCATTAGGACATGGACAAGGTGATAGGAATGAAAACGATTTAGGAGGATCTTTATTTTTTCCAGTATGTGACGAAGCTTCAATTTCTTAGGAAGTCTATGGGTGAATAAAGCTTGGATTATCATCCTGGAATCACCAATGATAACTAGATCACGTATATTATTTTTTAAGGATTGATTTAGTCCTTGCCGCAGAGCCAAGGCTTCAGCTATATTGTTGGTGTCGAGTCTGTCGACCCCCAATACCCAGGAATAGGACACTTCGGTCAATCCATCAGGATCCAAGAGGATCCCTCCCCCTCCTGTCGCCCCTTACTTATTGTTATTGTATTGTGCTTTTTTTATATAACAAGGTCGTTTATTCACCAATTAAAAAATTCTATTAGTTTGCGTAGTTGGCCGAGATGTTCCAACATAATGGCATCATTACATACTATATTGTGAATTTGAGTTATTTTCTAATTGAGCATATAAAAACTTTTTAGAGATGATCCTACCTTAAGGATTGAAATCTAGTCGAGGATGACTTAATGATGAACATAGGTCTCCATTTTTTTCTCTATTCACTACTGCATAAAATAAATAGTTTAAGGGATTGATGTGTTGCAAGAAGATTGAAAAACATGCCTACTCTGCTACAATACACTCTGCATTGATGACCCATTGCCATAAAGACAAATTGGATTCCATTGTACCTATAAGGATAAGAGAATATATTACCATCCTTCAAGAAATTAACATGCAAATTCTCCACCCACGAGAATGGAAACTAGAGGCCTGAACCACTCCAAGCAACCTCAAAGAAAAAACATTCAAAGCCTCTCTGGACATAGTGGATGGTATCATTGCATGCTTGTATAGTTTCTTGAATTCACCCCTTCATGTAGGTGTTGATATCCTCTTGAAGAAAACCCATAAACATCAAAGCCTATATCAAAATATTTTATAGGTTTTAGTGATATGATTGCCTCTGGTATTCTCTTTGTTGTAAAAGATATGGCAATTTGTAGTTACAAAAAACATAATGTAAGAGAGATGAGGAAAATATGTGTGCAATAAACTTGCAATGCTACTTCATTGTTTGCAATATATATATATATATATATATCGAAGGGAGCATAATTGTTAGCTCAATTGGTTGTCGTAGATGTTGTTGTGCATTTGGTTAGTTTTGTGTCAACGAGTACCTGAATTCAATCCTCATGGGTTAGGTACACTACTCCGTGTTGACAAGTTTACTAGGGATACATCCATGAATGTGGGGAAGAATCCCTTGGGTTTGTCGTGAGGTTTTCCTTGGAAAAACACACACACATACCTAAAGGATAACTAAAACAATTTAGCTTCCATGGAATACCAAAATTGACCTTATTACATACAAAATCAAAATAAATCTTAGAGCAAAAAGGCATTGTTAGTGGTTGGATGTCTAACTATTGTAATATTCTCAACAATTGTCTTAGTGGCAATGCTATTGCTTATGATTGTATTTATAAATGAAACTAGGTGCATGTCCTTGGTGACTTTGGTTGAATAGATACCCTCAATCATTTTTGTTTAGAAAAAGGAATGCTCTAGAGATGTATAGAACGTGTGCAAGTCCTAAGTGGAGTTTATGAAATAGATATCCCTAATTTGATTACTTAATTGAAGGGACAATCTCGTAATTTGTGGAAACTTCTATTGCATTGTAATATATCATAGTGTAAAATTGTATGTTTTGATGTAATATTGCTCATTGTAAATATGTCAATGAAGATTTGATTGTGATCTTGCTATATTATGTATGATACATATTTGTCACCCAATTTCTCTTATCTTTACAATAAAAATCTATTATACAAATCACTCAAAATGAATTATTTAAATATACATTCGACTCATATAAATATATATACACCTAATATAACACTGTAAATAAGTATATATATATAAAATCTAAAAATTCTGTAAAAAAAATTGATCCTCGTAAAGAATTAAAAAATTTGCCCCTCTTTTCTCAAATATTTGTTAATTTTTGCCCCTCTTTGCTCAAATATTTGTTATTTGATGTCTTCAAGGTTTTTTCAAAACTCCAATGCTTCATTTAACTCCTTCATGAAACATTACTTCTTCAATTGGACTTGTCGCAATCCTTTCAATATAAACAATCTAATCTTTTATGAAGAGTGTTTGTATATCAATATTATTAATTAAACATAACTATTAGAATGTTTTTGTTTTTTAAAATGTAAAGTGTTTGTTTATCAATATTAATATTATTAGTTAATTATAAAAAAAAATTAAATAAAAAGAATATTAATTAAATATTATTGATTAGTATTTTTTTTAATGTAAAATGTTTTTAATCAATATTATTAATTAATTGTCAAGTCTTGGTGGAGGAAATGGTCAAGACGGGTTTCTTTTACAAGGTGGTCCAAGATCAAAACTCGCAACTCTTGGGAGGTGACATCTAAATCCAACCATACTAAGGGTTGGTGCGGCCAAGGCCTGGTAGGATCCCGAGTGATTGACAGCTTAGATGCCCCTGGATTGTGGTTTCTTAAACCAAAGACTAGCCCAGCAAGTGAAAAAACATTGCACCAATATATATATATATATAAATTAATTATAATCTTTTTAATTAAAAATTTATTAATTAATACTTTTTAGGAATTTTTAATTCAAAATCATCAATGCTAACAAAATATATATATTTAAAACTATGATTTAATGATGATTTATATTTTTTTATAATAATAAATTTGGATTCTATCAAATAGAATAAATGTTACCCTCTCCACTTGAATTTAATTCTTATAAATGACATGTTAAACTCTTAAATGAATATTTGTTGTAAAGCCGTATACTTGAGGAGGAAAAAGACTCTTTCTTGTCAGAATTATCTCTTTCAGCTTTCAGAGATTGAAGATGTACTCAAGGGTTTCAAAAAGGACAAAAGTCATGGCCCTGATGGCTGGATCGTAGAATTTTATCTGCATTTTTTTGAGCTTGTTGGTCATGACATCTTAAAGGATGCTATACAGTCTCGTACTGAAGGTAGGGTGTCTGGTTCTCTAAATGCTACCTTTATTACACTTATCCCCAAGTGTGACATGCCCCTCTCCTTCGCAAATTTTAGGCCTATCTCCCTATGTAATCCAGTGTATAAGGTGATTTCTAAACTAGCTGCTAACAGACTTAAACCTATTTTGGACAGAGCTATCTCTTGGAATCAGTTTGGTTTCCTTCATAATAGACATATTATAGAGCCCATTGGCATTACCCGGGAAGTAATGCATACTGTTAAAGTTGAGAAGAGGCATTGTTTTATCCTCAAGTTAGACCTTGTCAAGGCCTTTGATAAGGTTAATTGGACATTCCTCAGATTGGTCCTTCTTTAGATTGGGGTACCTGTCATTGGTGTTAACTGTATTTTGGGCTGCGTGGAATCTTGCAATTTTGCAGTTCTCATAAATGGGACTCCCTCTAAATTCTTCTGTAATAACCCATAAATTCATAAAAAATTAAAATTTTTCATGTAACACAAAATGTTCAAAGATGTCACTGCCTAAGAACCAATAACTGCTACCGGTTACTCAAACAGTAGTATTTAGAATTGAGCATTGTAATTCTTTAGTTCTATAAAATTTATTTGTTTATCTTTGAAGTACTATGTTACGGATGTTAAATTCAGTAGTTTATGTTTTAAAAAGGACATGAAAGAAAACTACATCTAAACCTGATACTAAGTGTGTTTTTACTGTCTTCTGACAAGTAGGAGAGAACCTTAGTTGAGACTAGGGCTTACTTAGCTTACAGCTAATGTAGTGAAGTGATGCTTCTTTTATAGGTTCTATATAGATAAGCAGTTTTGTTACCACTAATTCCAAATCGAGAATATCACTCAGCTAGCATAGGATAAAATGCTAGTTAAATTGTTTGTTTTTACAGCTTGACCCCGTAAGAGGTATTGTTGATATTTTTATTGTTAGAAACCTGCATAAATGTTTGTAAAAACACTATTGTAAAATAATGGGTATAGTTCAGTTATGCTTACTGCCACAGTACTTGTTCCATTACTTTCCTTTTTGTGTTTTCAGTTATAGACTTGTATTTAATTTTTTTGATGGTGCATCTTCTGGACATATCTACTTCTGCCATTAAGAGCACAGTAACCAAGAAGTCTATAAACTAAAGGATTAACATACTTGTGACCAAAACTACATATTTATCGTTAGTGTTTGGTATAAGTTTTGTTTATATTTATACAAGTTCTTTCCAAAACTTTAATTATTCTATTCTAACGATTCTCCTTAATCAAGTATTTGTATTTAATTTTCTTGTATATGAAATCTCATTTTATAAGAGTTTTTGTTGGCAATGCATATATTTGTAATTTTAATCCATGATTTTAAATCCTAGCTCAAGGATCTCTATGGTTAAGTATTTCTATATAATGTTGGTTCATCCTCCATTGTTTGTATTTTACTAAAACCAATAGTAACCACTATTTAAAATGAGGAGAACATAGAGATGCAAAAGTTAAAGTTTAAAGTTATGCATAAGACCCTACTGTATATGAATACCTCTCAAACACAAAGTCTTTGGTTTATAAAAAAAACAAAGGAAACAAAACGAGGATAAATGATACCAAGCAATAATGCTCTAAGGTTTTGACTTTTAAGCAAATGATTTGTGCAGGTTGACAAGACTTTAGAACTATAGCATGAAACCCATAATTTGCAAATAATTTGGTGGACACGTGGTTGGTGTTCAATGATTAGGTTTTGTTGACCTTGAGGTGCCATATAAACTTGTTCTAACCCTAAAAAATCGCATTTCATTTTTGTCTCTGTTGTGGGTGGTCGAGTTGCGAGCTCATGGCCGCCAGGCTTGTTATCAATCCTCCAATACTTTGCACACAGGCCTTCCGTAAGCCATACTGAGTTCCTCTGCTAGTTGAGTTTTTATATGGCCATGGTTTTCTTATGTGTAGGATATTTCTATCCCCATTACCATAACGTTGTATGTGCTTCTCTTCGTCGTTACTTAGCCTCTGCAAGTTTGTCCTTCAAGCTCTGGTGCAGTAAAAATTGAGCACGGTGCTTGATGTTGTCGTAGGGTGGTTTTACTGTCAATTTGAGTGTCGTAAGGTTTAGTTGTCTTCACCGTCGTTTTCTCTATGTGAGTTTTGAACTCTGTGAGTGCTTTTAACCATTCACAGTGTGAAGAGAGTTGTTGAGAGAGTGAGCTGGGTTCTTTATTTTACTGCTTGTTTTCCTATCATGGGTTTTGGTCCTTCCTCGCTGTCGTTTGGGACTTCACAATTGGACACTGCGAATTGCATTTTCTTTGGACAGTGCTCCAATTCAGCTCGTGGTACTGATGAAGGAGGCTCGGACTGGCTCTCCACGTCAAAGCATTTGCGCAAGCTCCCTCGGGTAAGAATCGAATTTGTTAAAATCTCTTCTACAAATTAGAAAGTTATTATTTCGACAATTGCATGTATCTAACACAATGGGGTTTGCTTTGTGCAGGTTGTCAAGACTAGAGCTCAGTTCTGAAGGACTACCACCATCAAACTTCCATGGGGGCATCCACCCTGGTAAGCCTCGGTTTCACGTGGGGTTCTCCTGCACGAGTTAAATGGTGGATTAAGATGATACTGTCGTGTGTTGTTGGTTACTTGTTCGGTTGTGGCTATTAGATAATCTATTTGCTTTTTAAGCCTTAATGGCTCTTTTGAAGTGAAAGGATTTGGGGATTTCATAGCTGTGACTTAATGAATTAAATTTTGAGCCTTTTCGGCCATGGTTGTATTATAGTATGTTGTTTGATATTGGCTTTAAGCCGTGACTTTATTTGAATAGGCCATTGGGCCATTACAGGAGGATTTGTTTAAGGTTTAAAATCCCCTAATGGTTGTTCTTGCAGAACTTCTTTTTTTGAAGGGCTTTCGTAGCCGAAATAGATGTTTGTTTTTTTAAGTGAACTCTGTTTGAATGTAGATACTTTTACTCAGGATTTTAAACCTTGACTGGTGATGTAAAGGCCGTAGGCCGAGACTATGTCTGTTCAGTTTTGTTTCTAAAGTTAAAAGAATTCCTACAACTTAAAGTTGAATTAATAGTATCTCTGTTCGGTAAATATTTATATCTTGTGTTCATTTTATCTATTTTTATTGTTATTTACCTTTAAAGGGTTTAGGGTTAGGTAGATTATTAGTTAATCTTATTTTCTCTTGAAGAAAATTATGAATTGAGGGCTTTTGACAGTGGAATGCTTCGATAGTAACCTAAATATTGATTCAAAAATGATTTCTGGAATAAAATAGAGAAACGATATTATTGAATAAATTTACCTCTTTTCTGTATTTTTGAATTATACTGTTAGGTTTTGGTATTTATAAGTTGTGAATTTATTTTATTTTGAACATTACAGTTCTTTACAAACCCTAATTCCTCTCTAAATATTTATTGAGTTAGTTTTTATTTTTCTGTTAACCCTAGTTTTGCATTTTCACTTACGTGCTATAAGTGGGCAATTGTTAACCTTATATTACTGTCTTTGTTAAGTTAAACTATATCTTAATAGTTACCTGTTTCCACATTATCTATTTATGATTAACATACTAGATTTATAATATGTAATTTTTCTAGTTTTACTGTGTAAAATGTTACACATACCAGTGTGTAATACCTAGGCTCTTTCCTCTATCTTTATTTAATTTGTTTAAGTATTTTAAGTACATTATACAAATACAACAGAAATCATATAAACACTTTATACAAAAACCCTATAGAAAATAACTATTTGCATCTGCATACATACTTTATTGAATTCATTATTTGAAATTTAACTAACCTACTGTACTAGAGTACTACCTTGCAAAAGGTGTGGAAAAATATAGTTTAGGTATTTTCTTTCTATGTATCAATTAACTCAGAAATTTCACTACTTAATTACCCTAATCTAGCTAGTTACTAACTTTCACAGCATATACATTTTTCCTATCTATCCCTAACAGGAATAAAACAGAATATACTATATCATTGATAAACCTTAAACTTTCCAGATACAGTAAATAATTAAATGACTAAACTAAACAAGTAAAACTTGGAAGTATAGATGAGGTGACAACAGCTTAAGGAACCTATTCCTCCCAACCAACTCCTGGAGAAGAGTTGAACTGCAATTCTCAGGACCCCTGAGCTTGTCTCCTGGTCCACCTGCTAGAAGTACTGGGTGAGAGATGTAGTCTAGAAATCCTTTGCAACTCCACTAAGTGTTCAACAGTAAATCAGTTCTGCTTACAGCAGTATGAATTAGCTTAGAATAGCTGCACTAGTTCAGGTCTTCAACACTTTTCCACTCAAACTTACTTCATCTAGTCCCCTCCATCGAATTCTCTTGTGCACTTCATTCAATCAGAATGACCACAAATCCAGAATGAGCAGCCTCAGCTGTCTTCAATGGGAAGTTTTATTAGCATGCCTAGGTCTTTTGGGTCAGTTTTTACTCAATGAGTCACTTGCTCTTGTTCCACTTTCTTTGGGAATCATGACCACAAAAATAGGGAAGTTGCCACCTGCAACAGCTAGAAGTTGTTTGAGGATGCTGCCACATGTCAATCTTCTCTCAACCCAGCCTCCTCCATCAAGTGACCAGTAAAACAATAATTTAATAGCTTCCCTAAGCCGTTGCCTCATCTTTCAATTATTTATTAATAAAATATTCTGCAATTACATTAAATTATCCTTGACCCCACTTGGTCATTAATTACAAACTTTAACATAAAATGTAACATAATGTTTCTTAAAACATAAAATGTTTTGCAAAGTGGGGCATGTGACATCTTCTCGGGGTCAAGAGGTATCAGATAGGGATGCCCTCTCTCACCCCTCCTTTTCATACTGATTATTGAAAGCCTTAGCTTGCGGATCACTCATGCTCATTGTAAGGGGCTCATAATTGGTATTAAAGTCTTTTCTTCCCTGAATGTTACACACTTGTTATTCGTTGATGATGTCATTATGTTTGGATTAGGGATTGTTGAGGAATGGCAACAGTATAAAGCTTTATTAGACCTATTCTTCTATGCTACGGGAGTGAAAATTAGTGAGGGAATTTCTTCTTTCATGTACAATGAAATTGATGAACTCACCAAAATTAATGTTGCAACCTTACTTCCTTACAAAATGGAACCAATGTCTTCTGGATTCAAGTATTTGGGCTATTATCTGAAGCCTTTGGGCTATCATGTTAGTGACTGGCGCTGGTTCATAATTTTTTTTTGAAAAAAGAATCAGTAATTGGACTTACAAACTCTTATCCCTTGGATGCAGATTGATACTGGTGAAAGCTGTATTGATGGGGCTGACAGTCTATTGGCTCACCTGGAAAGGATGCCCAAATCCATATTGAATTTTTTAAGACGTGTTATTTTCAATTTTCTTTGGGGAAAGTCCGATGGCAAGTACAAATGTCACTTAGTGGATTGGCAGCAAATCTCTAGGCCATATGATTTAGGTGGGTGGAATATCATGAATCTTGAGTGGTTTAGTCTAGCACTCAAACTCAAGTGCTTCTGGTTGGTTTTACAGGGTAAAGGTATTTGGTCTCTAATCATAAATTACAAATACCTCAAGAACAGGTCTGTTGTGGATTGGATCCGTACTCAAGTCTTTATTATCCAGGGTACTTCTTACATCTAGAACGAATTTATTAGAACTTTGTCTTGGATCACCAGAATCCTAGGTTGGAGGGTGGGAAATAGTAAAGATATAAGGATTGGGGTTGACCCCATTGTTGGTCTAAATTCAGATTTTGTCCTTCCTGAGGATCTAAGAGCCTACCTGGAGGATTATGGTATATCTATGCTTGATGATTCACACTTTGGGGGTACAGATCACTTTGGCCATCAGTATTGGCTTTCAGCTAAGGACCTTTACTTGGTTCACTCCTGGAAGGTATTATGGACCAATTATATTCAAGGGCTTTCTCATGGTTGTATTTTCCTGATTAATAGGTTGGATTCACTGGCTTGGATGTATAATAAGAGGACTGGGTAGGTCATGACCTGGTTGGCATATGAATCTATTGCTTCCTGCCATTGCCTCGATTATCCAAAAAAGATTATGGTTATTATCTAGAAATTTCACTTACCTCTGAAAGTGATATGTTTTGTGTGGTTGTGCTTAGCCAACCAAATTAATTCCTACGATAACCTTCAGAAGAAGAGATGGATGGGGCCTAACCACTGCTTCTTATATCTTGGGGATGCAAAATTGGTAGACCATCTATTTTTTTATTGTAGTTTTAATAAAGAAATTATTGGGGGACTCAGTGTTTCCCTTCAATGCAACATATCTTGGAATGAACCTGCTTTCAAGCATAATATGGTTGTGGACGGGGATGGAGAAAGAACTGAAGTATCTCCATTTTCTAATGACCTGGCAGCTTTGGATTACCAATAACAGAATCATATTTGAAAATTATAGGCCCACTGCTCAGCTGACTATTCACATTATCCTAGATCAACTTCATAGATATAAAGCGAAGGTTGCTGCTAGAACTAACAGGAGATCATTTGGAGTGAAACTGGTCTATGATTACCCAGTTGGCTTCTTTGATGGAGCCTCTGCAAATAAGACTAGGGGTGTTGGTGTTCACATCATCCTAAGCAATGAACATTATTTCCATCTGAAACTAGGCTGTGGTCTGAGTACCAATACTCGGTCTGAACTACTTTCTCTCTGGGTACTTTTAGTCTTTGCCAAGCTGATTGGACTTCCTTATTTGCATATCAGAGGGGACTCTTCGACAATCATAAATTGGTTTAATGGAAAGGCAGCCTAAGAGACTCTAGAGCTGGCAGGATGGTGTCATGAGATCATGACCCTCCATTCTTACTTTTCCCATCTCAAAACAGCTCATGTCTATAGAGAATTTAATCTCTAGGCGGACAACTTTTCTAAGGAGGCACTCCTTTTACCTTATGGGATCCTATATTACTTGGAATTTTTTGAAGAAGTATGCCTTTGGCATGGTACTATTTAGCTCTTCTGATTATGAACTCTTCCCTATATTTGGGGATTGGCTTTGAGATATCATCTTTTGATGATTTGGGTGGCTGGTGAGCCACTCTTTCAATCTATCCCAGCAGTGTCTCCTTAGATCAGTTGACTGTTCGGAATTGAGTACTGTTGTTGAGTTGATTCGAGATGGGAAATGGAAGAATAGTTATTGCACCTTCCTCAGGCTTTGGTGTCTACTATTTTCTTTTTGAGATGTGATTGAGCCTTTGTATGGTTATGGCCTAAGTATTTTTACTGTATTCATGTGCAGTGCTAGATTTCTGCCAATGCTGAAGATTATGATGATGACTTCCTTCCTTTGTAATGGAGTGGACACTGAGCACCATGCTCATGGTTGTGTCCTATCTCTTTATATTGTACACTTGTTGAAGCACAAAGGTTTGCTTTGATTCATATGAATAACAAGGAAATGCTATTTTTATCCTGGAAAAAAAACTCTAAAAGGGTAATTATGTAAAGGTCATGTTGCTTTAGCTCTCGTGGTGAAAAGAATGCTTTCGTCTATAATTTTGGAAATTTCTGTGTAATAATTTTTTTTCCATCATTAGATTATAAGCAAAGTTTAAATGTTTGATAATTTTATTTGTTTTTATAATATTTTTTTAATACAATTTTGGTAAAAAAAATACAAAATTTGAATAACAATGTTTAAATTTACTTAAATTAAGTGTTTTTGGATTATTTGAGGATGTTGAATTTATTTATACATTTAGAAACATAATTTGAAGAATACAAAATCTAAGTATAAAAAAATTCATCGGATTCTGATTAAAAGCTCATTGAACGAGCAAAATTATTGAATATTTAGACTCCTTAGTTTATATGATATCAACGTTATTATATGTAAATTTGAGATCCAGTACATTTTAGTTTAATAAATATGAAATTTTACTAGTCTTAAATAAGATCTATACATAATGCAAGAAGTTAATCTGAATATAAGATGAATTTATGTTGGTTTTAATTTTGTTTTAACTTTTATAAAATTTAAGATGGATAGCAAGGTCTATATGTTATTCTTTTAAGATGTGGATTATAGTTGGTACATGAGTGTTATCCACCTTTATTAAACTTTTTAAATCGACATCTATTTTTTTTCTACCTTATGTTATGTTACAACCTCTCCCCCCATATTGGCTTGTAGAGAACCTTGTTCACTGTGTAATAGGACATTATGTTACATTGTTACATTTATGCATAGACTTTTTTTTTTAATTGATTCTCATTGTGACTTTTCCATGCATTGTAGCAAGTTCTAACCACTTTTAATATGTTGACACTTTTGCATTTTTTTGTGTATATTGCTAACGTTTTAGCATTTATTATCTTTATTATTGATCTTGTAGTATTTAAAATAGATATCTGTATCTAGCAATAATGGAAGAGGTTTACACAACATATTTGAGATATACTTGGATTTTATTGAGGAAATATTTTTCCTAAACATCATTTCATTATTTTATGTTTTTATTTAAGAATAATAATATCATTATTATGCATTGTTTTAGGGGTCAACTATTGTGTAAGCTATGCAACAAGAAGTTCAAATATTTGTTTGATTTTTTATAATTAATAATTTATGAAATATGTTGTAGATATAATGACATTTATTTAGAGATCTCAACACTTTGAAATCTTTCATTCTATTACGAAAAAATGAATTAGTTATACTTTTTATTTTAGAACTTACACGTTAAAAAACAAAACAAAAAATTGTTACATAACCTTATATCAAACCTCATTTTACTGCCCATTATTTATTCAAAGATTAAAAAAAAACTCCTACAATTTAAAAAAGTTGTTACATAACTCTGTATCAAAACCTCATCTTACTACCATTATTTCATTATTAAGACAAAGATAAAAAAAAAAATTAAATTCCATCAAAAGTTGTTGGAAAACCCTTTATCAAACATCATCTTACCATCCAGAAAAAGATTAAAAAAAACCTGGACCTTATCAAATTATAGAAAAACACTTACCATTAAATCTCTTGTTGCTGAAATTGCAAAATCAACATAATTTATTACCTAATTTTCTTTATTACATATATGATAACAATAAAATTTAATCTAGTATTTATGTATCCCTTCTTCACTATCTTTCTTAAAACTTCCCTTATTATCTACTTAAAACTTTCCTTTAAATCAAGCTTCAAAGTACTTGCTACCTTCTCTAAAATAATTTTAAACAATGTCTTTCTCTTTTTTATATATCTTCTTTCCCAAGATTGTAAATTAGTATTAATCTAAAATTCTTTCCCAAAATTGTAAATTAGTATAATATAAAATTTATATGGAATATGGTAAGTTCATAGGTCAATATATAGACATTATAAGTAATAATTCTTTTAAAAGTGATAAAGTGATAGACATGGTAAGTAATAATTTCATAACTTGAACTATATATTTGGGATGTTTTATATTTTTATTTTTATATAATAATGATAATAATAATTTATTTTTAAAGTATAATTTAGTTAAATATGTTAATTTATACTATATCTCATTTAGTTAAATTGTGGGTTTGTCTAGTAAGGTAATTTGAGTTTAAATTCTTCTAAGGGTGAGCTAGTTGGGAGAAGACACTCAAAATCCAACCAGTTGAAGGCTGGTCTGGCCCAGACTGTGTGCGACCCCCGGTGTATTTTGACAGCTTAGATTCCCCTGTGTCATGGTTTCTTAGACCAAAGTCCACTCCTGCAAGTCAAGGAGATTCTAGCAAACAAAAAAAAATCTAGTTAATTACTAAACTAATGGATGTGGTTTTCTTGTTTGTAAGATAAGGGAATGTATTCTACAACAATTTTATTATTTAAGTCTATAGAGATGTATATACTCTACTATATTTGGATTTGAATTTATAGTTTTTAAGAGGAAACACATCTTCTTAATGGTGAACCCCACTCCAATTATACCCATTAAAATTGTACTAACATCAATTTGTTAAATTTAAATAATTTATACGTACGAAATTAATATAAAATAATAAATAAAGTTTTCCTATTTAATTACTTTGTATCTGAATAAAAAAAAAAATGTATGGTTTTCAACATACATTTTTTTTAAATAGAGAAGCAATCATGTTCCTTGATATTCATTAAGAATCAAAGTGAATAGAGACCATTCCATAAAATTTAGACCTATTAGTGGGATATGCCCGTGCAGATCATATGATGGTTCAACTATAATTACATAGTAAGCATATACTTCCTCACTTACAAGGGAACAAAAATAACAAAAATTTCAAGACAACACTAATACCGCATATTGTAGCCATACATAAACCAAAAACACTTTATTTTTGCAAGAGAGAATACAACAAGAACTGAAAAAACTGTCCAAAAACAATTGATATTGGCTAATAGAAGTAAACAGAACCTCCATTGGAGAGCACATTCTCCACATATTCTGCAAAGTATAAGATACCTTTAGATATCCCAATGCCCCTTTTCAAGATATCGTCTGCAACACAATTATACTCTCAGAAAACATGACTAATACTAATATGTCCAAAGGTTGCAAGAAGAAGATCGATCCTCTGACGCCACTGATCCAACGATAATACCTGAATATTTGATAGTATATTTTCTCAATTCACAATAATCTTCGAGTCACTAAGAACATAAAGAGCTAGAATACCAATGTAGGAAGCGAAATGAGGCAGACCCTTGAGGATCAAAAGTTCAACTCTCGTGTTAGAACACAAACCACAATTAATCCAAAGCCTGAAATTTAGATCTTCACTTAGCTACAAGAACATGCATGCACTGCAATCTCCATTCTGGGTTGCACCGTCAAATTAGCCAACAACATAAAAAATGATAAGAGGGCCTGGTATCCCCCTAGGACTTTTAATTTTCTCCTTTGAGTAATAGTCTATATAAAGACCCAAGGTTCTCATATTACTAGCCATTTCATTAGGAGTCTTGCCATAAAAATGACATAATTTATAGTTTTCCAAATCTCCTAACCCCAAAAAATCGACATAAGGTTATGTAAATTGTTAATATTTACCTACTGCTCAAAATTGTCTTCAAAAGAAGATGATCCCCAATCTAGAGTGATCTAAAAGTCCCAACCAGTTTGCAAAGAGGGCAACAACTACGCCCCAACCATCCCCTTCTCACAAGATTGTCCCATGTCAATATACAATTCTCAGTACATAATACATGACATGGAGAGAGTAATAAGCAATAATAGCCCCAACTACCACTTCTACAGACATAGAGAGAGTAATAAGCAATAATAAACTAAGCAAATTTAACACTAACATGACCTATAATATTATTCTCCTATTTTAATTTGATACCAATTCTATTCAAAATCATAATAAAATTTGTTCATACCTATACCGAATGACTTCCCAAACCCAAAGTCATCAACCAAAAGCCAATAAAAATTAGAAAACCCAACCAATGAGGTCTTCAACTTACATTATTATCATAACAATGTTTATTTTAAACCAATAAAAATTTAAAAAAAAAACCAACCAATTAGGTCTTCAACTGACATCATAACAATGTTTATTTTAAAAAAAAAATTAATAATATATGACATTTTTATTTTTGTTAAATATTATTATACTAAAATTCATTTTAATGTTGATTTACTTAAATTTGATTGAGTATGAAATATCATTTTGCTAAAATGTAGAAACATGGAATAACATACATTTTTAAAATACCTTTAAGCATAATTAAAGTGATTTTATCCCTGTACTAAATATCAAATGGCGTCACTTGCCAACACTTACCACATGGAATAACATCAACTTTACAAATAACTTTGAGCATAATTAATTTGATGTTATTCCCTATAATAAATATCAAATGACGCCACTAGCACTATTCTCCTTATCTATCATAAAACAGTTGTTCTCAACCATATTTATTCTTGTCCATAACTAGGGAATGCTAGGTTGTGCAATATTAATTATGGTATAGAATGAGACAATACTAGGTTGTTTAGTTAAATTCTTCATCTAGTTTTTTAGTTAGTCATTATTATAGTAACGACTATAGTATCGACTATTGAGTATATTACAATTAAGTAAAACTTTTTTTTGAAATTTTACTGAATAAAAAAAATTACAAACATTTATTGTATATTTCCAAAACATTATCATCTTACAAGTCTTCAGAGTTTAATTAAAACTTTTTATATTTCGATCTTCATCCGAGTGTCAATCTCACAAAAAAGCTAAAAATAACTGACTCTAAAACTAGCATACCATATTACAATAAAGCTTATTTAAGACTTATATGAATAAATTAATGTAGTTTAATTATATATATGATGGTTAAAATCTACCAAGATTTACTTAGCTTACTGGAACTTAAAAAACAGAGAGGGGTTACTTGGATTGTTGTAAAATTTATTTTTATGATAAAAAGGCTTAGAAAGAAGCATTCCTAGGTCGCCATAGTTTTGACATGCTGGAAGACTAGGGATGTTTGTATAGTGGAAAAGATTCCAAAATTGTGATCAAAAGTGGGTGTACGCATGACAGTCTAAGAGAAAGTAGGTTTTGTCCTCAATGTTCATAGTCTCACATAGATAACAAATCCTTTCCACCCACGATGTTTTAGGAATTATACAACGCCTTGTTTCACTCTGAAGCTCATGGGAGTTTGTTCTTATATTGGTTATATTAATTTTCTTCTTCAAACTGGTTAAGACATAGAGATGCTTTTGATCTTCCAAATTACAGTTAATGACCTTGTTATAGTATCTTAATTTTCTTTTAACCTCTAAATCTTTATCGTCCCATATTTACTCTTTAAACTTAGATGTGATAGTATTTTTAATGTTATTCATATTTTGCAAAGTGGTGTTTTCATCAATCCTCCAATAGTGTAACCAAGCCATGACGTATTTATACCAACCTCTCTTGAGACATAGGTGGTCTTGATTGGATTTTAAAGCAATTTTAGGAAGTCTCTTATCTCCCATGTTAGTTATCGTGTACTTGTACATCAGGTACCTAGTCATAGTGATGCTCTAGATGGAGGGAGACCCACTTCTATTAGGAGAATATGATACAGCATATTGTTTTTAATTTTGAAGTTATAGTTATAAAACGTTTTTGGATTTATTATATCTTTCTCCAAGATTGTCTAAATATGTTGCAACCCCAAACTTCACAACCGTACAAAGATAACAAGAGTGGTTAGAGTTTCAATTAAGAACTCTTTTATTATCCCATATCACAAGGTTTATATATTTATAGTTGTTTTCAAGACCAAAATAAGCTTTCCACTCTCCATTAATAATTTTCTCAATGCTCTGGGGAGGCAGGTGTAGGTGGGATAATCTATGATCCTGAAGGAAATACAATCACTACCTATGCATGGGGGATTGGAAGGAAGACTAACAATGAAGTTGAATGGCTTGCCTTATACCTTGGCTTGGAACTAGCCAGAAAGAACAATATAAAAAAAAATCATCGTCTTTGGGGATTCAAAAAAAGTCATTCAAAAAATGAGGAAAGGCCATAGTCATGTTGCAGCCAACTGCAAAAGATTGTACGAGTGCATCAACATAAATAACACCACCCTACACGCCATATATTACCACATCCCGCGGAACAACAATGCTTTTGCAAATAAAATGACAAATAAAGGAACCAAGAATAACTTGGGAATTGTCTCAGTAAGACACCAACATCATTATAAGTATGTCCCTTAGGTCCCTTATTCCTAGGGGGTCGTCTAGGTCTCGCCCTATTAACACCTACAATGATCTCATTCTTTGCATGAGGAACACGCGTCCCTTGACGCGACGACATTGGGAAAATGGTGGTCTCAGCCATGTGAAGGATTTAATGGGCAGTCCCTTCTCCATGGACAATGCAATCCCTTGTGAATCATTCACACCCTCCACAGAAACGACGAACATCATGAATTCCTTCCCCCCTTCCTCTTTGCATTCTTGTGAACTGGATTTGCGTTCTCCACACATCACTTCTTCAGAAAGAGATTTATCTTCCCTCTTTGCAGGTTTGCTCAACACCCAGGCTGACTACGATTTGGTTTACCTACTCGTCAATGGCAGCGCATAATTAGAATTGTTGGTGTTAGTTCAGGACCAACACTCTTCCTCCTCGGCTTTGCATAGAACATGTACAGTTATACCTTGCAGTGTTGGACTCCCTTCTTGGACACATCCGGTAGCGCAGGTACAAAAAATCATGGAAACCTCAAAGGATATAGAAGAGATTAAAGCTTCTCTCTCAGATATGCAAAGTGGAATGCGTTGGATTTACAGAATGGTTGGAACAGGGGTAAACAAGAAAAGGGTGGTTGCCACATATACAAGATACATTTCAAACCAGCTAGAATATCATGAATCCAGAATCGATGACAACAACCGAGACCTACACGAGTTAATGGGGAAAGCTGATATTATAAAGGAGGAGGCTCAAAATCTCACCAGCATGACACAATGCAGCCATTGCTAGGAATCCCCGACTGTTGGCGATTTTCAAATGGAAGAGCCCTTGGTCGCCTAGTTGACCCAAGGGATTGAAGCCCAAAATAAATAGGTTTTCTTTCCATGTTTATAAATGTTTTTTTGTATATTGTTGAACACTCGGTTTGTAATGCAATACCATTCCATGGGTCTAAATTGTTTCAGCAAAAAGTCTAGAATTATCTACTTATCAGCCAATAGTATAAAAACTTATGTCTATCTTTCTATAGTAGCTCAAAATTTTGGTTTCAGACTATGTAAGGATGGATGTGCTCAGCTTTTTTTATATATATAAATTTCTCCGGTTTCTTTTAAAAATAATAATTTTCTCAATGCCATAGTTCCAGTTGAGCTTATAAGCTTACAATAGATATCAATTCTGAAATATTTATAAAAAAACACTTCCTCCAAATTATTATTGTTGCACCGAGAGGCGCTCTACAGCTTAGTATGGGGGAGATCTTGTAACATTACATAACGTTATTTTTATTAATAAAAAATACAAAATTTAATTATAAGCCAAAATAAATGTTGGCCAGAAAAACAACCTAATATGAGGGAGATGTTGTAATATTCTTACCTAACAAAACAATAAAAAGTATAAATTTAATTATCCACAAAAAAACATGGGTAAAAAAAACACAATTTGGGGGAGATGTTTTAATGTTCTTACCTAACAAAATAATAAAAAATAATAAATTGAATTATCTGCAAAAAATGTTGGCCTTGCACATGGTTTTAAAACCATGTGCAAGGCCTTTTAAATAACCCATGGTTTTGTTGTACATGGTTTAGGAGGGCATTTCACCTGGTTTTAAAACCATGTGCAAGGCCTCTTAAACAACCCATCGTTTTATTGTGCATGGTTTAGGAGGGCCTTGCATATTGTTTTAAAACCATGTATGGGGAGATGTTGTAATGTTCGTTCCTACCCAAATAAAAAATAATAAAAAATACTATATGTCGGCCATAAATAATATTAAATAATAATAATAAAAATATTATATGTAGACGTTAAATAAAAATGTGTCTTTTGGTTTGAATCAAATCAATGGCTATATATAGGACACGCCAAAGTTGATATCTCATTGAGTGCAATAACTAAGAAGAGGTTTGTACCTCGAGAGATTTGATAACTAAGAAGAGGTTGTCTTCTTTTCCTTTTTTGTATAAAGTAATAATTGTAATTAATACAATTATCAAATAGTAATACTTATTAATATTATTACTTTAATAATGGCAATAATATTATTAATAAATATTCTTTAAACTTTTGTATAAAGTAATAATTGTAATTAATACCATGATCAAATAGTAATACTTATTAATATTATTAATTTAATAATAGTAGTAGTAGTATTAAATTTTCTTTTCGAAAAGGATGGGACTTAGGGGTTTTAAAATAATTTATAATAATAACTTTATTTAAAATAATAATATTATCATAAATATTTTTGAAATTGTTGTGAGTGTTACTTTATATCTCATTTTATCTCATGATTAGTAATGTGTGTGTTTATTTTTATATTACAATTTTTGAAAACTGTGTGTGGTTTTATAAAACCGTGTGTTGGTTTTACCTTCTTTTTACTTTTCTTTTTTCCCACAAATAATTTCTTCTTTCTTATTCCTTTATAAAAACTATATGTGTTTTTATAAAACCAAGGGTTGTTTTTTTTTTTTTTTTCTTAATATGGATTTGATAAATGGCCAAAAGCCTAATATGGTCAAAGACCTAGGATAAGAGAAACTCTAAGTTGATGGCTACTAGTTGAATCATGCAACTGCAACTCAACTCTTATACCAAATGAGCCGAACAAGAGTTTGCTCACATAAAGATTACCAAAATATTTGGAATATCAAATAAGTCGTCATAAATAATGAGTAAAATATATGAATATGAGATCATATATGATGATATTACAAGTTGAAGATTCAATTTATATACCACCATTTACTAATGGTCATGTATTTTCGATAAGACACCACTTTTTCATAAAACCTCTTTTTATGTTGCGGTTCACAAACCCCCAAAGTCCATGGGAAGAAATCACAGGGGGGCCACCCGAAGGGGCCGCACCTCGTTCGCTCTTATTATGGAGCTAGCCTGATGGGGACATCAAGTGAGTCCCTTATATAGCAATATATAGCCCCCCGAAGATTTGACCCTGAGACCTTATGCTCATAACTTACAACACTCAACCACTTGAGCTAGACCACAAACTTATAAAACTAGGTGCATGTCCCCTAATGTTCTAACAAAATGGCACACACACACACACACACATATATTGTGAATTTGAGTTATTTTCCAAATTGAGCATATAAAAACTTTCTAGAGATGATCCTAGCCTGAGGATTGAAATATAGTCGAAGATGACTTAATGATGAACATAGGTCTCCATTTTTTCTCTATTTACTAGTGCATAAAATGAATAATTTAAGGGATTGATGTGTTGCAAGAAGATTGCAAAACATGGCTACTTCACTGCAATACACTCTGCATTGATGACCCATGCCATAAAGACAGAATGGATTCCATTGTGCCTATAAGAATAAGAGAATATATTGCCATCCTTCAAGAAATTAACATGCAAATTCTCCACCCATGAGAATGGAAACTAGAGGCTTAAACCACTCCGAGCAGCCTCAAAGAAAAAACATGGAATTCAAAGCCTCTCTAGACATAGTGGATGGTATCATTGCCTACCTGTGTAGTTTCTTGAATTCACCCCTTCATGTATGTGTTGATCTCCTCTTGAAGAAAAGCCAGAAA
>LPNX011021005.1:462735-500103 GCA_001517045.1 Pseudotsuga menziesii | reverse complement strand
ACCAAGTTCATTCTAAGATAATCCTTGAAAGTGTGGAGTTCCTCTTCAAAAACTTGCTTATTCTTGATTTGATGTTGGTTCCTTGAGGTCCTTTTCATGGAATGACTTTGAGGATGGGAGGATCGTCATCCTGACTGTAATGGCCTTGAGGGAGACTAGCTCCAACATTGGCCATCGCATTTGCGTCTTTGTTGTTCTGGCGAAGAATGTGGTAGAATTCAATGTGCTGAGACAGAAGAAGTTGAGCCTTTTTATATAATCTACGGCATTTGATGTCTCCTATAGGATACCCATTAATCATCTTATAGATGACATGTCTTGAGTCGCCGAAAACCAGAACTTTTTGGAGATTTTTGGCCCGAATGAGTTGTAGACCCTGGAGAAGCGCCATCCATTCTGCTTCGTTATTAGTTCTCGATCCAAGTCCCCAAGCGAATCGATGTTCCACTTGTCCTCCAGGATCCACTAGGATCCCACCCGCACCTGCCGCCCCTATTATTGTCCATAGTTAGACACTAGGTTGTGGAATATTAATTATGGTATAGAATGAGACAGTATTAGCCCCAAGGGTTAGCTTAATTGGTAAGACGTGCCCACACTCTCTTGGTTCGGGGAGAGGTCACGGGTTCGAGCCTTGAGTCCTTTGGGGTTAGGCCTTCTACGAGGATGGCCAGCGGTTTACCATCCCTACCATCCACTAATGCGGGGAAGTATTGTTGGGTTTCCCGTGCATATTTCCATATGAAAAAAAAGAATGAGACAGTATTAGGTTGTTTAGTTCAATTCTTCATCCTATTTTTTACTTAGTCATTAATATAGTATCGATTATTAAGTAATAGTTAGTTTAATTCTTCATCCTATTTTTTCACTCAGTCATTTTTAGTTTAGTTGTTTTGGTTTAGGATGAGTAATATCATGATAAAGTTTATTTAAGAGTTAGATAAATAATATGAATAAAATTAATGTAATCTAATTATATAAAAAAATATATATATGGTGATAGTTAGAATTGACTAAGATTTACTGGGTTTATTGGACTTTAAAAAAAGAGAGAAAGATTACTTGGATTGTTGTAAAATTTTATTCTTACAATAAAAAAAGTTTAGAAAGAAACATTCCAAAGTCACCGCAATTTTTGACATCTTATAAGACTAGAGATGTTTGTATTGTGGCAAAGATTACGAAATTGTGATCAAAAGTAGGTGTACGCATGACACTCTAAGAGAAAGAGAGTTTTGTCCTCAATGCTCATAGTCTCACATTGATAACAAGTCCTTTCCAATTATCCAACGCCTTGTTTCACTTTAAAGCTCATGGGAGTTTGTTCTTATATTGGTTATATTAATTTTCTTCTTCAAACTAGTTAAGACATAGAGATACTTTTGATCTTCCAAATTAAAGTTAATGACCGTATTATAGTATCTTAATTTTCTTTTAACCTCTAAATCTATATCATCCCATATTTTCTCTTTAAACTTAGACGTGATAGTATTTTTAATGTTATTGATATTTTGCAAAGTGGCATTTTCATCAATCCTCTAATGGTGTAACCAAGCCATGGCGTCTTTATACCAACCTCTCTTGAGCTGTAGGTGGTCTTGATTGAATTTTAAAGCAATTTTAGGAAGTCTCTTATCTCCCATCTTAGTTATCTTGTGATTGAATTTTAAAGCAATTTTAGAAAGTCTCTTATCTCTCATGTTAGTTATCTTGTACTTGTACATCAGGTACCTAGTCATAGCGATGCTCTAGATGGGGGAAAGGCCCACTTCTATTAGGAGAATATGATAGGGCATATTGTTTTTAATTTTGAAGTTATAAGTTATAAAACGTTTTTGGATTTATTATATCTTTCTCCAATATTGTCTAGAGATGTTGCAACCCCAAACTTCACAACCGTACAAGATAACGAGAGTGGCTAGAGTTTCAAATAAGAACTCCTTTTTATCCCATATCACAAGGTTCGTATATTTACAATTGTTTTCAAGATCAAAATAAGTTTTCCACTCTTCATGAATAATTTTCTCAATACTATAGTTCCAATTAAGCTTGTAATAAATATCAATTCCAAAATATTTATAAAAAAACACTTCCTCCAAATTGTTATTATCATCATACCAATTCATAAATATTTCAATTATGATACATATATATATTCCAACCATGAGAACCTCTCCATTCCGCCCAACAAAACTGCACCACGTGGATACCAAACACATGGGCAGCAGCCAGCCCTCGGACCTGGTGGTAACAAGAGGAGTACGGCCAGCCACCGTAGTCGTACATGAATTTTCTTGGGTGCGGTATGCTTTCCCGCACCTTCCCCGCAGGAATCGAAACCAGACTTCTATCAGGGTCGACCATCAAACCTCCACGCTGCCCAACCATTGCTACCGCTAACCTTGAGGTTTGAACATGAGACCTCATGAGCACTAAACCCCACAGAGACCAAATGAGCTACACGTCATGGCTAATTATGATATATTTTGTTATCTTAAAATAATTTCACCAAGAGAAGCGAGTTGCTCTCCAACCCAGTATAGGAGAGATCATGTCACGTTAGTCACGTTATGCTAGCCCACATAAATAAATAAAAAATATTAAATAAAAATGAAAAAATATAAATTACATAGACTTAAATAAAATATAAAATAAAATAGCATAAATCCATTTTAAACCTAAATCTATGAAGTACCGAAATAAGTCCAAATGATAAAAAAAATGTACATTTCAAAAACCGAATCCCTATCAATACTTAATAAATTTTAATTTAAAATAAATCTATACTAATGATAAATTAAACATATACCCTTGACCTTCCCATACTATTGAGTCAGACACAACGTGTCATTGCATCGATCTAAAGTGGACCACAATCAGAACACGTCATTGCATAAAGGGTCAAACAGTATTGGTCCATCTTATTCTTACTTTTCTAATAAAATAATAAACTTTGATTACTATATTGTTTCTTACTTTTCTAATAAAATATTAAAACATTGATTACTATCTTGTTTCTTGGGCATGGGATGGGGACTGTTTTCGTTTCGAACTTTGGGTTGTTCGATTCCTGTCGTGTCATCTATTTCTTTCCCCTCAAAAATGCAAACTTTGACTTTACCAATTCATAAACATGGTAATATAATTAATAATAACTCAAGAGTTTGGTAATTGTATCATTATATTCAATGGGCTCCTTTGTCGTGTTATTGATAAATGTGACCAAACTTTTCTTTTTTAAAATCGACCTGATTGGGATGCATGTTGACCTCAATATCATAAAATAAGAAATTAGCCATGCATCTAATGAATCATGGGGCCATTCTGAGGAGACAATGACAATGATGTTCTTTTATTGATTTATGTTTTAAGGGGAATTGAGTGTTGTAGTAGTTCACTTATGATGGATGAGCCTAAACACAAGAGCTATGTAGATGAGACCTAGTGATAATTATTATATTTTAAAAATGTTATGATTGAGATGTAAAATGGGTTAAGGATTATGATGGGCAGAGGTGGAATTGTGAAATGAATTATAGGAAAGCTTTGTTTTATTATATCTGATAAACCTTAGATACTACTTATGTTATTTTTGAGAAAAGTGAATACAGTGACTTCTTTTCCATTCCAAATTCATAGGTTCTATTTAATCATAATCAACCTACATGAATGTGCATATTTGTACTTTGACATTATTTAATCTCTATTATTCTTTTTTTTTCCCAAGGAAAAATCATTATTTCTATTCTTTTTTTTTAATTCATACCACTTTTTTTTATGAGAAGTTTCCACATTACTAGGGAGGCAAGTGTGGGTGGGATCATCTTTGATCGCAGAGAGAATATAGTGTCGTTTTATGTCTGAGGACTTGGTCGAAAAACTATTAATGAAGCTGAGTGGCTCGCGCTCTTCTTTGGATTGCAGCTGGCTAAGCAACTCAAGATCACCAAAATAATTGTCTTGGGAGATTCTAAGCAAGTTATCCACAAAATGATCAATGGTTACAACAAAGGAGCAGTGAAAATTCGAAGAATCTATGAGCGAATTCGGCAAGCCTGTGTAAATGTTCAAGCCACCTTTTATGACATTCTCATAGGTAACAACTTTGAAGCTGACAAGCTGGCAAACCAAGGAGCCAAGCTGAAAATGGGAATATCTGAGGTTAATGGTAGTTTGAAAACAAAAATTATGTCCCCTAGGAACACTTGCAAGGATGTAGGGGTCCAAGGGTGGCCTAATGCTGGCGCTTGGCCTTTCCACTATGTTTCATTTTTTATTAAAAAAAAATCATTTTATTGAATGGGGGGAAGTCCCCACTAACCGACGATCCTACAACCAGCAGGCTACATGGCCTCCAGTGTCTAGCTGTCTCCTTACAGCCCATGTGACTGGATTTGATGCAGCCCTAGGCTTGCTCAATGGGAATAGAGCTCCCGCACGAGCCATGGAAAACTCCCTCAAGAAGCTTCATTCGGTCAACACGCTTCTGTTTCTTCTGGTGCAACGACTGTTTTCGGTGGCGCATTAAATGGTTTTCTTGGTGCAACGAATGCATTTTTCGAAGCAGAGATTGCTTGCACAACAACTGGTTTTTGTGGTGCAGTGAAAGGGCTTTCTAGTGCAACGAACGATTATTGTGGTGTTATGAGTGGTTTTTATGGTGCAGAGATCGGTTTTCCTAGTGCAGTGAATGCGCTTCTTGGTGTAGCGAAGGTTTGTGAAGTGAACATTTCTCCTACAAATCCTCTGCTCTCATTCTCCTTGGGCTCCCTTAGCATCGCAGATAAGGACTGGCTGTCCAGTTCTCAAGCGGTACGCTTAGCTCTCGTTGTGCATTCATAATTGTCTTTGTATCAGGAAGCTATGGCAGACATGGATGTTACATTGAATGATCTCCAGGCATCCTTAAGCGATGTCAAGCAACACATTCTATGGCTCTATGACATTATGAACAAGGGGGTAACAGAAGGGAGCTCAACAACTGAAGAGGTCAAATGGATGGCCCGACAAATGGGGAATCATGACGCTCGAAATGAAGACAACCACAGAGATTTGCACGAGCTAATGGGCACAATTGGTTACATGAAGGAAGATTTGCAGAAGCTGGTAAACATGAATCAAAGCAACCATTTTCAAGACTCACATGTCAGAGATCAACCAATGGAAGAAACCTCAGTAGTTCAGTCAGTTAAAGATCCAAAGGGAAAGCAACATGAGTAGTTAAAGTTCAAATGGTATTTATGTTTTTCTGCATTTTGGTTTTAGGTGTCTATGTTCGTATATACCCTTCAAAGGGTGATAGAAGCCTTTTTTGGCACAGTTGCAGGTTTAAGTCAATAGTTTCTAGTACAAACAATTCTGTATTTTTGGGTAAAAACAGTAAGTTTTCGAGGTCTTAGGCCTCCTTTTTTGTACGCTTGGCTCTTAAAAGCCTTTTTATATAAATACAATATCTTCCAGGGTTTTATTAAAAAAAAGGAAGTTTCGACATTAAGTTTTTCTAATTTAGAATTCAAAATTTTTAAAAAAATTAAGTAATAATTCTTCTTAATATTTGAACTTCATTTACCATTACCACGATTACCACGGTCGGTCAAGGACACTAATTCAGTATTTACTTTTCTAACCTTAATCGAAAACTTGATTCATGAATTTACACAAGAATATCAACAAATTCAACTTTTTAAATAGTTTATTTTTTCTAATAAAATAAAACCAATTTCCATGCTATTTCATTTTTTTTCACCTTCCAATATAATCATAATCATTTTAAAATTACTTTAAGGAAAACAAGATTCCATAACTAAACGTGTCATCAATAAACTAAAACTATGATTTCAAATAAAAATATTTCTGAAATAATTTTCTACACTTTACTAACTTACTCCTTTACAAAATGCCAAGAAAACTTAAACATGATTACACTCCACTCCGAAATGTTCGAGAAGGTGGAAGCCCCACCTTGATTGGCCTATGCATTTTTCAATTGCCCCCACAATGACGACATGTGGTGCGAAAACAAGTTGGCTACTAACAATATGGAGGTAACGTCATTCAATGAATGAAATGTGATTGAAAATATTAATTTTTCCTTTGTAATTTAAGAATTACTTTTTAAAATATGATTAGAATTATTTTGAATTAATAGAATAATAAATAATACATTAACATTGTAAAAAAAAATTTATATAACCAGTAAAAAAATATTAAATATAAAATAAAATTAATAATTTTGATATGTTTTTTTATATAATTAATAAAATAAAATAAATATTTTTTTATCAAATTTTAAGTGAATAATATGGAAAATTAGATATATTCTAAAATTGTTGTAAACTCAAGCCAAAACAAACTACCTTTCAAGTTGTGTTGGTGTAAAAAAACCATTGAGACATTGATGAAAATAGCGTTTTGCATAACATTGATAATGTTAAAAATATTATTACTTCTAATACTAAGTCATGTGTGTGAGTCTAGGTGCCCCATAGCTCTAGGTTAGGCCCTCATTGGAATTGAACCTTGCCCAGTGGGGAAAAACTCCTCACTCTTCACCAATGGATCTATAGCCTTGAGGTTTTTTATTTGTTTTATGAATTAATATAAAATTTTAATTATTTTTCATTTAGTTTTAGCTTTTTCTTTTGAGAGCTCACATGGCTTCCCATAAGTTGTAAAACACCTCCCTTCTCTAAATATAAAGAATCAAATTCAAATACTAAAGATCTAATTATATGATACATATATGTTGATTATTTTATTATTATTATAAATTCATTTTAACCTTAAACTTAATAATTAAAAACAATAATAACATTAATAACAATTCTATGTTTTATATTTTTCCTACTTATATTTTATTTCATTATAATTATTAACTTTGCATGTCATATCTTAACTTTAAATCCATAAAAAAAAAACAAACAAAAAGTAAAAGATTAATCATTAAAAATAAGTGTGAAAAAAATAACTATAAATTATCAATTTTTTTAATGTTTTTTTTTTTCATTTTAGTTTATTTATTAAGATTATTAGTTTACATGTTTACATATTCACTCACATTAAATTATAAAGTGACCTTCCAGATGAATTAAGATATTAAACTAACTTAAATATATTTTTGTTTTTATTTTTAATTAAAAGTATTATAAAACATGTTTACCTTCATTGTTAAGCATAATTATTATAAAAAGATTTACAATTAAGCATAGTTGTTAAGCAGACTCATTATAAAAAGATCCAAAAGTCCAAAAAAATTATTGGAAAAAAATATTGCTTATAACTATATATCAAAAGAGTAAGATTGATATTTATTGGTATATATAGTGTTTTAAATTCAAAATTGTTTTATAAAACATACCATAATGAAAAACTAAAAGCATCAAAAGAGTAATATTGATATTTATTTCTATATATAGTGTTTTAAATTCAAAAGTGTTTGATAAAACATATCATAATGAAAAAACTAAAAGCATGCTCATTGTGGGCTTCACTATGTTCTCGAGGATGTTTCCACTTAACGATGTGCTTGTTGTACATAGTCTTCCTCTTTAGCTCCTTAAGACATTGAACCAATTGACATTTTAGCTAACATGCCATCACCTAAGAACTCCTTGCCATCACCTAAGGACAAAATATTATGCACTGTGTTTCTAACTTGTAAGATTGTCCTTTTCCTTGAACCAATATCTCCAAGGTTTATGCATGGTTGAGGTTTTGTGTTTCCTTTTGTGTATAATGCTTAACTTATTCATTACATTGGAAATTGTAGATTAGTTATCTATTAAACAAGACTCATGCCTCATCAACACGTGTTGTATATCCAACACTTAACATAAATGGCATCGACCATGATTGTTATGATCCACCACTATCATAAGAAATCAAATAGTCTTTGAGGTTTCCACCATTCCAAAATTCCAACAAGCAAACTACCATTCCAAAGTACCAACCCCCAATTCCTAAGGTTTCTCTACATAACTTAGGCCTCCAACCAAATCATATGCAGGGAATTTCCCACATTTGTTTATCATGATAATAATTCTAGGGATATAAATTTGATCTTGATCTTCCACTTGGCATATCAAACATTGAAGTAGACATTAATTACATTATCAGGGAATTGGATTTTCTAAGATATCATTTTTTTTCTTTCAATTTTCCTTCTTTCAAGTGGGAAGATTCATTGGCCAAATGATCAACTTGTTGATTTGAGCCCTCAATAGATGGTAAAACTTGATTGGTTCAAGTTTTTTGTCTCTTAATGCGCTCTTCATGTGTTCCTTTCCAAATTACAATCTATCAAGGTAAATGAGTTTCACATATGTCTTATGAAAAGATATGGGTCCCCTATTACTATCAATTCCCCGATTCATCTTGAGTTAAGGAACTTGAGCCCTCGATAGAGAGTCAAATCCTCGGCTTGATTATTTGTTGCTTCTCCAAGGCCACATTCATAACTAATTTATGTTTGTCATTTAGGATACGGGAAAACCACTATCCCCAATATATTTTCAGGGCTGAGGTTTTGGGTTTCCTCCTATGTAAATAATGCTTAATGTATTTGTTATATTGGAAATACCACCTCATATGATTAACAAATAAACTACGGTATCCTTCAAGGTGTAGATTACTAGTTGGAGATAGGGTTTTCAAGTAAGGTCAAGTTTCAATCTTTTTCAACTTTGGTATAATAGATACCTCTAGTCAAGATTACTTACCTAAATGGATGATATCACAACTTATAAAAATAGATAAAATGATGTTCATATAGATTATCAAACAAGTTCTAATCTTGGTAACATTGACGAGACAAATACCACCTACTTGCTCTTAGTTGAAGGAATACTCTTGTAATTTAACGAGAATGTTTTTTTCAAAAGAAAAAAGTTGTAAAACTTGTGATTTGATAAACAAATCAAAGTTACATAAGAGTTCCAAACATGAATAAAAGACTACCAATGCCTCATTCTGGAAAAATGTCAAGACTTTCAATGACCATCCGACAATATCCATCATTCAGCCATACAAAACATAATATCTATCATAACTTTACATCGAAACAACAAAATCACCCTGGTAACAAAACTGCCATGTGAATAAAATAAACAATGCATCTACCAAAACATACATGACTTAGAAAACCAGGTAGTTACTCGAATCCACCAAGTGGTGGTCCAAGTACTCCTCATAATAAATACAACCATCAACATGGCCAATAGCCATTTTTGAAAGAGATTCCGCCTGAGTATAAATTTCACGAAAAATATGCTCAAAAGCAATGGAATCAAACTCAGCAATCAGCTGTCGGGTCCTTTTCTGCCATTGTTACAGATGTAGTGCCCACAAGTCCATGTTACCCTTTTCCCTCTCGATAGTAGTATTTGAGTCACCAAAAAAATTAAGACTAAGAATACCCTTGAGTTTGGAAAACCGAAGTAATCTCCAAAGAGCCACTAATTCTGCCTTAGAATTTGTATCATCTCCCAAACCCATTTTCTATCAAATATGATGATGTTTTTTGCAGTTTAAGATCATCCTCGCACCACAAATCCCATCTTTCACAACACCATCAAAGAATCCATACATCATATCATCAACAACCACTGGAAAATGAAAAAATCTCGACCTCTTTCACATTTTTGGAAAAGAATAATCCTAGAGCATGCAACATACACTTATGTGTGTTGTGGAAGGTTTATTGCTATGAAAAATACTACAATTTCTACACTTCCATATTTCCCACATAGTTAAGAAGGGAAGCAGATGCTTAACAAATTTAACTTCGAGCCAATTTACTGTGGACTCCTTGAAATCGGCCCCTTCCCATTCAACACCAATATTTGTGATAGAATTCAGAGTCTTCCATACTTCCCTAAAGAACCCACAATACACAAAAAGATGACTGATGTAACACCTTGGTTTTGACCCCATGGTATTAAATTGTAGATGATGTAAATATTGTATTAAATCATGGTGTGGAGATCAAGGCAAAGGCCCCACCATGGGTTTAGAGTTTGATGTTTCAACGATTAAAATCGATGCCGATGGTTTATGTGCTAGCCAAGCACAATGTGTTTTGAGACATCATGTAAAATTAAAATTAATAAAAATACCACAACTAGCTATGCGCCGCAACATTAAAGAGATGGGGGCATGATTTCACAAGGAATAGGGAGGTGGAATTATTCAAACCTTGAGCCTATGGGGAAAATCCAAATGTCTAAGGTAAAACCCATAAATTTGTCAACTACCCTTTTTGTCTTTTTGTGCCCAGTCGTCTAAAAGTGGTTGAAGAAGTTATCTCCTTAGGATGGGAAAGGCATGGAGGTCAAATTCGAATTTGGGAGGTCACCCATTTTCGGAAAGTGTGTTTTTGACTTATGGGGCAATTAAAAGCTTGGGAAGGCATGCCCAATCCATTAGGCACCCATGGATTTAATTTCTCATCCATCCTCATCGAGTTTTGGCTCCCTTGCGCAACAAGAAGAGATTGAGCTCTCTCCTTCACGGTTAGGTTGTCATTTCCTTCCCTTCTCTAGACTCAGAATGCATTTTGGGTGTTGCTGGGGCGAATGGGAAGGAAGGGGCCACGATTTTGGGGTTTTAAGAGGCCGTTTTTTCCCCGGTGAGAAAGCTGGGAGTTCTCCTCCACGTTTTTCTGCATTTTTCCTATTTTCTCCAAGCTGGGAAACTCGTTTTTGGGTTGTCAGCGAGTGGGACAAGAGACCCACGAATTTTGGGTGTTGCTGAGTTCGTTTTGGCCACGTTAGGGCCCTAAATGACTCTGTAAAATTGAATTTCTTTCAGAGGGATGTTTTCCCCATTTTATTGTGCCAGTTGTAATTACAAATCCCGTTTTTGGTAATGCCCAACGGATGGGAGAACTGATCCACAGTATCAGGGTTTTATGAGGCTGTTTTTACCTCTGTGAAGCCCAAGAACGTTTCCTGAAAACGTATTTCCTCAAGCTGGGTTGTTTTCCCCAATTGCCATTTCCGTTTTGGTTCCGAGGAACGTTTTGTTCATATCCAACAGTTGTGTATGACTGTGTTTGATTAAATGGGTTGACTGTGTGCTTGATGCAAGTGTTGCTTGGATGGATAAGTCCAAGGAACCCATGTGTTTTTGGTTAGTTTCCTTAGCAACCTGTGAAACCCAACAGTATGTTGGTTTGGCTGGACATTCTGTGAAACCCAACGGTGTGTTGGCTTGACTGTGGATGTTTTGGTTTTGGGCTATGTGTGAGCATGTTATTTCCCTAGTGACTTGTGGAATCATGCCCAGCTCAGGGGTGGCAGTGATGCTAAAAAATTGATGAGCACACTGGCCTATGCTTGGGTGGAACGTTGCAACGACATATCTAGTTGCGGACCAACTTCTTTTCTAGACAAGTATTATTGTGTATTTAGTCTCTTCAATGAATTGTTTATGAATTAAAATGAACATGATGAATGCATGAATGAAATAAATGTGTTTGATTCCGCTATAGATTGCAATTTGCATATGTGTATGTTTTTATATTAATGCATTTTATTTTTATGTTTATGATCACAGGGCCAGATTTCCCAGTTTGATAGCAATAGTGTGTTGGTCGCATCCTCTCCATCGTCGGTATGAGGGGTGGGGACGTGACAAATGACACTCTCTCTATCTGATAGGTTGAGTAAGCATCTGCTCGGGACTTCAAATCCTCATCTACACAAATTTTCCCAGGTTAAAATGTTAACCTGAACGCACAACCAAACAAAACACTTTACCTTCATGGGAATTTTATGTTTCCAAATATTTACTGGCCACCTGTAAATGGATGAATGTCCCACTAAGTACTAGAAAATAGACTAATATGTGAATTTTTCTGAAATAGCACCATTTTCTTCCCTCCAATCCCACGCCATTCTATCTTCTTACCTGAACAATACAATCCTAGCACTCCTTAAGATACCAACAAATCTGTTCCGTTCCTCCCCTCAACCCCCAACAGTCCCAAGTCTTGAGGAAGCAACCAGTATGAGGCGTCCAATACCTTTGTGTCATCCTTCTTCCGTTGATCCAAAACATAGATATTCATTGAGTGTAGTTTTGTAATCAAAGAGGAGGAAAACATGTAATATTCCCTACATCCCACAATCAGATCAATCCCTAAGAAAACTTGTATACCATCCCCAACCAACTGCCCACGATAGGCAATTATTTAAGAAGTCCTTTCAAAATAATGGATGCTGGAGAAGTCTTAAAACATCTATGCCTAGTCCACAAGTTGATCAGAACCCCTCCCAGATATTTTTCCTTGATTGTTTCACTCCACAACCAAGCATCAAAAGGACAACAACGCAGATTTTTATCTCATAATGCCTCACTAAACCAATCCAAAAGTTTGATGCCCCATCCTCCCAAATGATTTGCGAGGGATAACCTCTCCCATGATGAGAGATAGAATTTAGTCTCTTGTCGACCCCCAATCCAAAGAAACTGGAAACTGTTCTTCCTAATGGAGTCCAATATAGACCCCATGGTCGTATATAATGATCCAATAAACTGGAAGACTTTGCAGCACCGAGTTGATCAACACAAGCCTCCCACCAAGAGAAATCCATTGGTAGGTCCATTTTTTTATCCTTTTGTCAAACTTTGCCACAATCAAATTCCAATCCTCCACTTTATACTAGTTCAACTTCAACTGAAAACCCAAGTATTTGAAGCCCCTATTGATGTCCTCCATTCTGTATGGAAGCATAGTTCTAATCTCCTCACACAAAGCTGTACCAAGATTAGGGTGTAAAAATAAGACTTTTCTACACTAACACTCATACTAGATGCTTTACATAAGCAATCAATAATGTCTTTATACATCCACCACTCTAAAACCAACCCATACCAAACAAGAGAACATCATCAACAAAATCCAAGTGTGAAATAGAGAAGGATCTAGTAATTAATATACCTTTTATTTTATTCCCCACCTTCGCTTGATTGATTAATCTATTAAGGCCCTCAATCACTAGAATAAATAGTAAAGGATACAATAGACAACCTCGATGTAGTCCCCACGAACAACAAAAGAAAGGATCAGGTGAGCGATTAATTGAGACAACGAAAGATGTCAAACTGGTGTCGAATTTTTTTAGAAGATAGAAGGATAGAAAGATGTCAAACTGAAAATCTTAATGTCAACCCCACAGTCTCGGTCTGTAATGTCACATTCAATAGTATTCAATTCTTTAAGATTTTCCTTCTTTTTCTTTTTTCCCATGTTACCACTTCAAATTTTAGTAGCTTCAATTTTTTTATCAAACCCTGCAAAGGTGGCAATGTCACTTGCTCGGAGAAAGTTTTCCAACACTTTCTCACTAATGAATGAAAATCGGCCTCCCCTAGCCACGTCCGATTGAATTTAAAAGGATATCCTGTAGTAGTACAATCAAAATCCAACTAAAGTGCAATCACCTTATGGACCGAGATGGCTGAAGGAATAACCCACATTCAATACCGACCCACTGTCGACGCCATCTGATCAGCCATCATAAATATGTCAATACGCTTAGCAATGTCATCCCGACCACACCTACCATTATGCCAAGTTGGCACAAGGGTTGTTGGAAGTATATCAAATAACCCATCCCATTCAAAAATAGAAGAAAATTACTAGTCAGAGGATCGTTGATTTCCCTCTAGCCCCATACTTCATCCGATGGTAATGTCAAATTTAGGTCCCCAACCAAATTTAAGCCCTCTCAACTTGCCTTCACTCTTCAAACCTGCAATAGTTGCAAAAGGAAAAAGTCAGCCATAGCTAGATTCCAGGCCACCAACAAACCCTCCAACATACCTTGAGCATCCAAACCATTGTGAAACTTAAAGAGAATGTGCTAATTTTTAGTAACTTTAGAAAAATAAATATCCACAAATCATAATAGCTTAGTTGAAAAAAAACCATATCATTCATAATACTCTTCTACCACATTGTAACATCTCATAACATCTCATAGCACTTATTAAATTTGAAAAAAATGTTACTTAACATATGAGAAAGAGAAGAACTCAAAGTAATGCAATTTAGACATTCGATTTTTTTTTTAGACGAAAAAAACATTCTTCAATATTCTATTGAATCAAAGGTAATTTGTTACATCTTCTAGTCGGCAAGATCATTCATGTAAATCTAACCACAATACAACAAAAAGTATCATCAAACAACTAGCACGGAGATAGGACTGAGCCAACTTTTGTCCCCACCTGGGCTTAATGAACCGAAAGAGATCCTCTCATAAAAAAATTTGCAAGGTCAGCCTCCGATTGAAGCTATGCTATCCTCTATGGAAAAGCATATAGTGCTAATAACATGGAAAGGTTTCTCCAAGTTCAAAAAATATTTATGTTTCAGTTGAAGCACTTGAAAAAAGACTTAGCTTGGAGAGTAGATGTTTTTCTCCATCTTTTTAATTTAGATTTCATAAACTAATTTTAAAAGTAATGTATTACATTATACTCTTAACGACTTCTAAATAAATAAAAAACAACCCAAAATTTATGATATTGATTTAATTTAATAGGGACATGAGAAAATAAAGATCCATGTACCTTCTTTAGCATGTCCATCCAATCCTCATCAGGCCTTGATCTTAAAGAAAAAATATGGCAGAATGAAAACACTTAAACACACATTTCCCAATATATATCCATAAAATTTCCTTGAACCAACTTTTCCAACCTAAGATACTTGGCCTAGTATATATTTGTCAAACATTTAATTACGACAACCCTTTAAAAACTTCCAAATTCTCTCAAAATTTTCACAAGCTCTCAAATTATAGAGTAAATGGGGATTTCATATAAGTTCCATCCACTCATTAATGGAAATTATGCAAAGGAAGGAGAGTCTAATGCAACAGATCCTTAACATTTGAAAACTTTAGCATCGTCTTATATGGAAAGAAAACAAATTCAAGTAAAAACACTTTGTTGGTATGATATAAAATGAATCATTATATAAATTTTTATATGTGTTGGTATTTTTTTTAAGTAGAAAAGATGGAGTTACCGACTTGGGGGACTCATTTTCTAAGCATGTTTTATTTAAACATTTTGATGATTTGGGATTCAAAACATTTCAGATTCCATTTGAGGCTTTAAATGGTTATTTTTGGGGTTAAAACTTTATAAGCATGCCTCTCAACCTCTCAAAGTTTTTCTACACATCAATAGATTTTCAATGATGTAAAAATCACCTCAATTAGAATTCATAGGCGGTAGCCATGCCTCTCGCAAGTTTACTTATCCTATTGATCACCATCATTTCGAATGTGTGCCATGACATCTTTCATTACTCACATACATGGAGCTAATCATGTGTGGACTTTTCACAATATTCTAGAAGGACCAAAACTTTAACATTTATTTGGGGTTGAGGCATGCAAAATCCATAACCCTAAACCTAAATAGGTGACAAGCTACATTAAATATTGGGCCATCAAGAAAAGAATGGTTTCCATTATAATTATATTGTATATTGTTCTATATTTGAGCAAAACATATGGGAATGGGATATTGGAGCATAATAGAGGAAGGATAAGATCTTGTAGCAACCATGTTGGCTACATAGTCCATGAAAACTCCACAGCGAGTTCCCCTTTCTTTGTATTTTCATTACAATATTGAGAAGAAAAGAGCAGAGTATAGGCCTCACCTTCTAGTTGGATTTTCTAGTATTAGGTTTTCCTAGAGTACATGTTGTGTTTATTGTGTGGATGTTGTATATTTTCTTTCTTCTTTCATTTAAGTTTCAATTCATTTCATATTATTTGAGCATTAAGAAAGCAACATTAAACATACAATCGGAAGTAAAACTCTCCATAATAAAAGAATGTAGAATATTAGAAGATATGTTGTGACAAATGATTTCGTTGGAATACCACGATAGTTTACATATTATATTTGTTTTAGAGAAGATTTCTTTGGGGTTTTTGTGGGAAGTTGCAGGATTCAAGAATCAACATAAGCAATAAGTCTTAAAACCCTAGCCATGGTGAATGAGTCCGATAATAACAATCCATGAGTGAGGCAAAGGAGAGATTTTCAAAGCTAGAATCACAAGTTGATGACATCTATCGCAGTATGACCATTCTCATGGCATATCTAGAGAACAAATTTGGACCTTTCAAGGAGTTTGGTATCTATAACTCAAAAGTTGGATTGGATGAGGAATATGGAGATAATGAAAACCCAAAAAAGGAGTAAAAAAATAGCAAGAGAAAAAGATACCAATTTCTAGTGCCATCACTTCTTAACAACCTATGTTCAAAATGGAAGCAAAAAGTGGACATAAAACCTTACCAAGGTGATATTTATCTCATTAAATTGAACTAATGGTAGCCATACCATTAGTTTGAGAATAGAGACCTTTGAAGATGTAATAGAACACAATGCATTCAAAATAGACAATTAAATCCTTATTGTGGACAATATACCTAGCCAAAGGAGAAGCCAATCTAGGTTTTGCATTAATCAATTGTCGAAAAACCCCTCCATTTGTGCAAAGAATTAAAAAAGAAATATATCATTTTGCACCCCTTCCTAAAACATGCCAATTACTAAGCCAGAAATACCTCACAGCTATCCATCTTGAAATTGTTTCTATGGCATAATACCTCTTTGTACATAAATCACTATCCAAGATTGGTTGAGAGAAGTGATCCAAAACAAGTACATATAAACTCTGATGTGACATTATCTATATGCTAATGAGGGAAACCACCAAGGAGAGATCTTTTTATCAATATAATGGTTGATTGATTGCAATGTGAGTATGCTTGATGCTCACACTTTCCATTTCCTTTGTGCAAAAAGCTTAAGATCGTAATGTGAAAGTGAAAAAAATCGCATTGTCTGAAAATTATACAATCTGGGTTGGAGTGGGATGATTTTTTCAGCACGATTTTGATAAAATCCGGTTGGAAATTTTAAAAAACCAAGTTACAATTGTCAATTTTTGGAATTTTGGACATCCTAGGAGTTTTTGAGGGTGTTCAATCCATTTCCACAACCAAAGTTGGGATTAAAACATAGTTACATTCCAATTTTACCACACAAAAAAAAAGTCATATTCTGGAAAAAAAAACCATTCAATTCAAATCGTCGAATTTTTAAACATTTCCAAAAAATAACTACATTATTACCAAAAAATATTTAAAATAAATAATAATAATAACAATTAAATAAATAAACTAATATAAATCTATTTCAACAAACTATTATTAAAATAATAATAATAATATAAATTCATATCATTTAATCTTTTACCTGAAATTAAAATAAATTTACATTAATAAAAAAATCAACCCATTTAAAAAAAATCACACTCAATCTCATCAATTAATAAATTGGTCTTTATTGAATCAATTATTTTTTTATTGAATCAATTATTTATTAAAATTACTTTGACAAACAAATATTACACACAAATTCAAATACTTTCATTCAACTAAACTCTCACAACAAAGTATTCTCTTATTTCAAATCAACATATATTACTTTAATAACTTATTATATCAAATCAACATATATTTCTTTAATAACTCATTATATTCCATGAGTTCATAAGTAATGTTATTGAGAGATGTGACCAACTTTTTTTTTTAAATATTGACGTGATTGAGATGCAGGTTGACCTCAACTTTGATAAGAGAGTAAGAAATGAACCATTCACATGGAATGATCCATGGGTCCACTATAAGAAGATGTAAATGATGTTTTTTTATTGGGTTGTTCTCTAGGGGAATTGAGTGTTGTGTTAGTTCACTTATGATGGGATGATCTAACACACAACCACTTGAGGCTATGTCATGTGGGAGAGATGAGACCCCCCTATGCCCCCACTCCAAAATCATTGGTCCTAGTCAATTTGTAATAAATAGGTTCCCATATCGAGCAGACACATCGAACATTTACAAAATGCCTAAAACATTTAGGCATTGATTTAACCCATTTCCTCTTATTGGCATCTGAAAGGGCCCTGTTGCCTTCTAAAGGGCCACAATAGGTGTGAAATTATTCCATTTATGCTTCCATCTTTTCACCCTAGCCATGGAATATAGAGGGACAACTTTATAATTTAGTTGCCCCAGATGTGATGGATTGGGGAATGGAATTCACGACAAGAAAGATGAAAAGTACCCCTCAACAACAACTTAGATTCTAATAGTCAAAATGCCGAAAGAGTTTATGCATTTTGTGACATATTCCTAGACATGCATGGGACCATAAGGAGGTTTATTCCTCTATATACTTGTCCATTAACTAATCTTAATTAATAACCTTTGCTGATGTGTGCAAGAAGCAACGACATGACCCTTTGCAAGTGAGTGATAAGTTTATCATCATTATCATAATTTATGGGACTTCGAAATATCGAAAGATATTAATATTTAGTAAGTTCAAGGTTTAACATTTTTACGTGTGAAAAAAAAATAATACATAAGTATTAGGGATAATTTTAGGGGTGAAATTTAGCTTATGGGTTATTTTTCCATGTTTTTCTCTCAAAAAATATTCGCCATTTTATAGTTTTCGAAGCCTTGTTTTGCGCAATTTTGATAGGGTAAAATCTTTTCACCCTAAAAATTGCCAAATTATTATATAAACGATATACAATCCTTGGAAATTAAAATATTTTTTGAAAAATATCGCCAAACATTTAATAGTTGTTGTTTTAATAATTGGTAAGATTCGCCAACATTTATACACTTTTAAATAAGTATGGTTCCTTAAAATCATCCCTAATAAATATGTTTTTTGGGAAGAAAATAATGATGATAAAATGTATAATTTAAGTTGGATTAATCCTTAAAAATATATGTTTTTATTTAAAAGTTATTTGAATTTATAAGAAATTATAATATGTAGATTTTTATAATTTGATCTTTAATTAAATCTTAATCTTAAAATTAAATCAATAAAAAAAACAAATTAAACTAATAATTGTTAAAAAAATCAAATCATAAAAACACTTAAATTTTTTTATTCTAAATTTTATTAAACTGAAATTTGTTAATAATAATCTTTATTATTAATGTTACAACCAATAACCAATTTATTAATACTAATTATATATCATTTTTATTTATTTTTAAATCATAAAACAAGCTCAAGTCATATATGTATTAACTCTAACCAGCCAAGAAAATATGAGACCACAAAATATGAAATAATATTTTATTATTATTTATTTTCTATACATGAAATATTGTAAAAATGTTGGGTGGAAGGATTATGGTTGGTTTTAGTGTAAAATTACTTAAAATTGTTGGATATTTTTATTTTTATATGGATAGTAGAAATTCTAAAAAGAAATAGAAATTAAATTTTTATAATTTAAGAAATTGTTAAAAATCCACTTAAGATTATTTTAGATGGATTTGGTGGAGTTATTTAAAAATGAATGAAGAAAAAATCTAAATAATAGTATAAAATCATTCAAACTTGTAGTATTAGTTAAGGTGTCTAATTATTTTTCTAAGGGTTGTGATGTTGATATAGAAGTATTGTCTCATGTTTCCTTATAAGTAGTTTTAGTTGGAAACTCCTAATGTTGGATAAAGAGGTATCACAAAAAAGACATTCCACATTCAAAAAGAGAAATAGTATTTCAATTTAGTTCACAAGGAGTAATATCTCTGCGATCACATCAAAACCTCCATCAAATTACAAACCTATCAATTGAATGAAATAAAATTTAAAAAAAATGGAAGAAAAAGGAAAATACATTTCCCATGATCATACTGAATTAATTAAGAAGAACAATGTGTATTTAAGAAGAAATTATAAAGAACATCGATGTCAATAAAGATTTTGGCTAAGTAAAGTGTGTAACAAGTAAACTTGTAAATAGAAGATTACAAAAAATGAAAAGCAAACTTTAGAGGTGATTAAATAAAGCTTGAATTAGTCCACTGGGTTGATTTGATTAATTGAATACTATAAGCTTATGTAGGAGATCTTGGGGTCGATCCCTTGGGCTAGTTGTATTTATTGTGTATCTCACTTGATATCCATACCAAATCAGGGGTTGTAATTAATTATGAAAAAATTATATTGAATACAATACATGAAGTACGAAGAAGTTTGCGGAATTTTCTTACAAGGCTTTTCTTGAAAATGAATAATATCAAATCATTCATCTATTTATATGCATTTTTTAAAAACCTATTTATCTTTCATATTTCTATTTTTTTAAGAAAATGTTGAATTTAAATAATTTATGTAGAAAATAAAGAACGAAAATGAAATGTAAACATAAGTATTTATGAACATGGTTGTGATTTTTCAAATATCTTTCCCTATAACACATTTTATAAATTAGTGTAATGAATTTAATTGTTTTTATTGAAAAGCATTGTCATATAGTGAATGTTTACATTATTAAAGGAAAGTTGTTCATTTTTTGGTGGGAAAGATAACCCTCCATCTCACAACCACTCAAGTTCGACCTAATTGTCAATTGGTATCAAAATTATATTCAAATACAAGATTTTGTGAATCACATAATTGTAGTATGAGTTTTTTTTTCCCAAAAGACAAAAATTGTAAATTATATTCCATCATAAAATTAAAATCACCTTTTTCAAGTGCTAAAAACCAAAAAGAAGTATAGGTGTATCATACTCTTACAAGATTAAAATTACATAATTATTTAGGACATATCATTTTTATCCATTTAAAAAAAAATTATCCTTTCAATTTTGCCCTTCTTCTTTTTCAACATCTTGCCAGTCCGTGAAGAAGGAATTCTATTAACTGACTATATGTCATAGGTTAGAGATTAGGATTCATGGGAACCAATTATTTAACCAAATCAAAGGTATTATTTTGTGAAGTCTCTTTATCCCAATTAGAGGGGATTCAGGTACAAACACCTTACTTAAGGAGAAAAGGTCGCTAGATGGGCCATTAAAGAAAACCCCCAAAATGCCATTTTTTCTTCTTTCTCCATTAAACCCGCAACAACAACAACAACAAAAAAACTAGAGAAACAATAAATAAATAAAAAAGCAAAAGAGGAAGGAAAATTGAAAATGGAATGAAGAAGCCATTGCCTTCCTTATAGAGGTTACACCATGAAACCCTAGCCTACATGCATGAAACCCTACACCTATAACAACAAAATAGTAATAAACACTATAAAATAAATAAATAACAATAAAAATAAAATAGGAAGGACGGACGAGAAGGGAATAAAGAAGTCGGTAACTTTGTTATGAAGGTTGTTTGATGAAGCCTTCTCCTCCTTACATTGAAACCCTAAACTTGCAACAGAAAAACAAAAATAAACATTAGTAAATCAATATAAGAAAAATAGAGGAAGGAAGGAGGAAAAGGGAAGGAAAATACATCACCTTCCTTATATGGAAGTTCCTCCGTGAAGCCAAATCCATATCCTCCATCAGTATGAAACCCTATGATAGGAAACCTTAAGGAAGAAAGGAGAAGGGTGGAGAAGAGAAGAAAGAAATAGTGGAAATGAGAAAAATAATGAAAGAGGGGCTTTTATAAGGGAAAATTAGGGATTTTCATTAAAATAATTGAAACTCCCTCCAACTCATGAGGATAGAGACAAGTGGATAATTCTTAACCTTTGATATTATCTATCTGTCTTTTTGAAAAAAATTCCTCTCTTTTATTTAGTCACTTACGAAATATGGAGTTAAATTTGTTGATAAACTTGGCACTAAACATGGTGTAGGAATTAACATCGAATTTATCACCATCCCGTGAAATGGTACCGATTTTTCATAAATATATGAAAAAAAAGAAGCTAAAAGGAAAGGTAATTACAAGTTTTGTTGTAGTGTTAGGTGATTCTCTTTTCATTATTAAGCAGGTAGGGAAGCATTTCGTCAAAAAAAAACACCAACTTATCCACAACCAATGTAAGGACATGTTAGTATCTCAACCATATATAAAAAAAACAATCTCTTGAATGTTAGATGGTATAAAAAATCTATAGCAAATCGTCTAGCCAACGAAATAACTAATATGAACAAGGGTGTCTTCATCCAAAATGGGGAACACCCTAAGCAAAGGTGACTTCCCTAGTCATTTATTTTATGGAAGGTGATTAGAAACCAAATTTCGATTCACCCTTAAAGGGGTTAGAGACCGACTTAACTAAAGGAAAAAAATGATTTTTTTGGAGTCAAAAGTGTTTTATTATTATTTTTTAGATATAAAATATTGTAAAACTGTTAGATGAAAGGATTATAGTTTTAGGGAAATAGGTGTTGAGTATATTTATCTTCGTATGGTTCCTAAAAGGATTATAATTTTAGGGAAATAGGTGTTGAGTATATTTATCTTCGTATCGATCCTAAAATTCCAGGAAGAATGAGAAATCCTTTCCATGGATTTCTTAATTCCAAGGTTGAAAAGGAAATGGTCACTTATGTTAACTTAGGATCATTAATTCTAGTAAGAATGAGAAATCATTTTCATGGATTTCATAAATCTAAACCAAATAACTTGGTTGAAAAGGAAATTGTCACTTGTGTTAACTTAGAATCATTATAAATAGATTTAGTAGGGTTATGTAAAAATGAATGAAGAAAATATAAACAATAATTAAAAAAACAAATAAAATGATTTAAACTTGTAGTCTTAGTTAACGTGTTTATTTTTCTTTTTAAAGTTTATGATGTTGATATGGAACTAGTGTCTCTTGTTTTTTAGCTAGTTATAGTTGGAAACTCCTAATATTGGATGAAGAAGCATTGCAAAAAGATAATCCACACTTAAATAAGAAAATAATGTCTCAATCTAGTTAATGAAGAGTAATGCCTCTACAATCACATCAAAACCTCCATCAAATTGTAAACTCATCACTTTAATAGAAAGAAATCAAAAATAAAAATGGGAGAAAAAGGAAAGTCCACAATTTCTCCATGACAATACCAAATGAATAATGTATATTTTACGAAATTTTAAAAATTAAATATTTTAGATTTTGGATAAGTAAAGTTTGTACTAAGTAAACTTGAAAAGAAAAGATTCCAAAAATTCAAAACAAACTTTGGATATGGTTAAATAAATATTGAATTAGTGTAGGGGATTAATTTTACTAATCGAATACTTTGAGCTTCACACATGAGGTATTGGGGTCGATCCCCAGGGCTAATTATGTTTATTGTGTACCTTACTTGATATTCCTATCAAATTATGTGTTGTAATAAGTAATGACAAATTTGCATTGGATACCATACATGAACTACAAAGAAGTTTCCAGAATTTGCTTAGAATTGTATATTTAATTTTTACTACATCCTTAAAAACGGGTTTTGAAGTTGAAGGTATTCCAATGGTCATCAATCCTTTCTACAATCACAACACTGCAATAAAGATTTAAACTTTAACTAAATTTTAGTGAAACAAAGGGATTTAAGTCCTAAAGTTGTTTACCCCCGAAAATTAAACATTGTTTATCAAGAGGAATCCTTTGTGATAGCTCCATCATATAATTAGTGTAATACATAAATTAAGTATTTCCTGTAATGTTTCTTTATTGTTATCTAATTTGTTTCCTTAGTATTAAGGGCTACATCCAATACTTAATGAAACAACTTGTCTTCACACACCTGACACACAAGCATACTGACAAAAATTGTCCATGAATTTTTTGTTAATATTTTTTACTTCTAACCTCCAATGTCAAACAATAATGTTGCAGAACATTTCATCAAACAATATTCTAAAGAGAAATATTAAAGCATTTCAACAAATACTTGGCACACAATCTTTGTTGGCATGGTAATTCTAGAAATGATGCAAACACAATTAGGGTTTTTTCAAACATTTGACAAGCAAACATTTCATTAAACAATTGGCAATCAACATCTAGAACTTTGGTACCCAATGCATTGCCATTATGTGAAACATTTGCTCTTGAAACCTTCTTTACGGTTATGAAATCAATCACCATACTACTAAAAACAAGCTTGGAATGCTTTGATTCTACATATAATATTTGCACATAAGCATCTCACCTTTTTCCATTGTACTACAATTGTAAGTCAATGATTTCGCTAAAGGACGGGATAAATATAATAAACATCTTTAGCTAAGCAACACAAGTCTACAAATTGGAAAACAACACTAATCCACTCATCACTACCTACAATGTTTTGTAAAAAAGTGGCATTTTTCTTAATATAATTATAAATTATCTAAAAAAAGGTTTTTTTTCCAAAGATGGAAAAATCTATCATGACAAAATTGTCAAACTGGCAGTGAGGACATCCATCAGTGGGTTCCATACATAAATGCAAGTTGATTCATCATTGTTATTCAAGGAAAACCATGCCATTTGAAATAACCCGTTGGTGGTCCATAAGGGGGCAAACTTCCACTCCTAACAAATGCCTATAGGTCTTGGGACAAAAACATTAAAGTAAAGAAAGGATTTACCCTTATGACGGCTGGAAACATTGAATATTTATAATAGAAGGAATTAACAAAACTCTTTCCTCAAATTTGTTAAAAGGTATATTCCTTTTTTGTTTTTTTTTAATATACAAATTTAAAAATAGAAAAGGAATATCAAAACTGTTCTATAATCAATACAGAAATTCTTGCAGGTAATGTTATATGTGCATTCTTCTTTCTTGGTTGTATTGTTATACTAAAATGTATCCTTAATTAAAAGGACATGAATTTATTCAAAGCATTAATCATATGTTTTAAGAAATCAATATTTTTCCTGTAGTCTATTATTGATGTTGGCAAATGTTCATTATCAATTTTCTCAATTCACTTAGGCCCTATTAGATCTTCATTACCTAGAATGGTGTACACTTTGGTCATGTTTTTTCCACCTTAATAAAATAAATGAAATGCATTTATCATGCATGTTAGTATGCAATATGGAATGCAATTTAATCTAATCTTGTGGGAGTTGAAACTAAGTTAGTAATACAATTAATGGCAAAGAGAATAACCCATTATTACCATAAAAAACAAACCCATTCCAAACCCCTTCATCTTCCTCATGAATCTAGAGAGATTTGATGTCTGAAAACATTTCTCCATCACAAAACTAACATCCTAAAATGAAACATAATCAAGCATTAAATCTAGGGAGAATAGTCCACCAACTAAAGCATATATAGCCCATAAGCCATGGAGAGAATCCCTAATTCAGCTAAGATGTTAGTAAGAAATAGATAAGTGAGAAATAACATAGAAATAAGAGAAAAATCCATAAATATACAATGCTAAAACTCACAAGAATCAAGACAACTAGGAGAGGAGAGAATAGTCCAAAGCCAAGTCTAGATCTCAAGCATTTGAAAAACTTGCATAGTAATGATCTCCTTATTCACATAAAATAATAGCTTACATTGCAAAGAACAAGATCCCTGTTGGCATGCCTAATAGGACAGACAAGCATATTGGATGAACAAAGACAAATACACACAAGTAGATGCACCATAAAGACAAAGAGAATTGGCATGAAAGCACCTTTATCTCATTAATGTATTTACATATAAATACATATGAGAATGACCCTTGGTTTCATATTCCAAGTGGTCTCTTGGACACCTTCACAATTCTTCCTATTCACCTATGAGTCTTCACATTCTTTTCTCATCAATATTGTGAACCATAAATAATAATACAACGATATTCCATATCCCACACGATTATGTCTCCAATAGTCCCCCCTTAATTTGAAGGGGTGTATACGAGTCCAAGAAGAAAGTTGAAATCTATAGAGGGATAGCTACAAATGGTTGAAGGTGCTCTCTAAATCAAAAGCTAGTAGGAGTTGAAGTCTTCTATTAAATGGGTGGTTTTAGTATGGCCACAAACTTTGGAACTTGGCAATAAATCCAATTTTTCCTCATCGGTTCTTTGGAACTTGGCTCTGACTTAGGTTCTCACTTAGCAGTTCTCTCTAGAACTTGGATCTAGGGCTCAATGGTTCCTTGTGGAAATGGTGGTTTAGGGACCACCAAAAACTGATGTATAGTAGTAGCAACAAGAGGCTGATGTCTTCTATTAAATGGGTGGTTTTAGGCTGACCATAACCAAGTCAAGATAAGTGGAACATGTCTCTTACTTTGTTTCAGTGTTGCAACTATGACTCTAGATAGGTAGCTCTAGGCTCTAGAAACTGGCACAAGGTTATGGATTTGGCATTGGTACGAGATTGCTTGTTTCAACTCATCTGTTTTTCTCGCTTATTTATGACTGTTAGTCACGCCCCCTTTCAGGAACAATGTGAGGAGAATAAGATCCCTCAACTGCAAGATGTGTCATTACTCGAGAGTAAATTCTTTGGTATGTAATATAAATCTTCTTGGTTGTGACAACCATTTCCAAGAAGTGATCCACATGAATCTTCTTTCTTGCAGGTTTCTTCAAGATAAATCATTTGTTTGAAGAATGGGTATGCTTTCCACAATGATTACAAGAATCAAGATCAAAACATTCTTCTTTCATATGGCCAACTTGATCATAATGTTGGCATTTTGAACTTTGAATTAGAGTAGATGAAGATGAAATTTCCTTTAAGAACCTAGCACTCTCAAACTGGATTGGATTGAAGAAATTAGGAATGTAAACAATCACTTCCTTGCCGTATCCAAGGCCAGTTCTATGCTTGTTGTGGATGATCTCTTCCCATGGTCTGATGATGGGATTAAGAAGAGCAAGTGGAGCCTATGTATGCATAACTTCATCTTCATTTTCTTTTACTTCTAAAATGGGCCCACTACTTTGCTTATGTGATTCTGCAGTAGCATCATTCTGTGCAGGTTGCTGAAAGGAATTAAAAGAGAATTGTTTTGAATATGAACAAGTTTAGAATGTGTTTCTTCTTATTGGAGTTGCAATCCAAGTTGTAGAAACTCTAAGTGTGTCTTGTTATTTTTGTACACAATTTCAAATGTGAATGAGAGTTGTTTTGTCGACCATGACATAGTTGTTAGTAGAAGAGAAAAGTAGAGTGTTTATTAACTCTAGAAAACCATTTATTCTAGCCACTGAAAACATGTGACCAAATACTCACTCAAATAAAGAAGGGATTCATGCAACTCCACCTTTTTACAAAAATACTCGAAAGATGAAAGGGTGTCGGTCTCAAACAAGAATGCACCATAAGTATAATGAAAATCAACTCAGTTTCAATATGGCACTTACAATTGCAAGTATCACAACACAATAAAACTTACAATGATGATTGTGTGTAAGTTATAATCTAATTTATCTTAGTGATGATGGTCTAGTGTGGTGCGAAGGCTACTAAGCAACAACTACAAATTTTCTTGAATTTTGCAAATATTCCTTAAATTTCTCAGCTATCCTGAATAAGTTTCTTTTCCGGTGAGCATTGCTACAACCAGAGAAGTCAAAGAATGCATCAAACCTACAATTTCAAAATATCTCGGAGAACATAAAGAAGGTGCAGGTCTACAGTCTCTTCACCTTTTATAGTTTAGTACAATTTCTTACTGCAATAAACTCTTGGTAGGTCTATGTCTCTGTATTGATTGGGTAAATTTTCAACATACTCTCTATGTACAACTTTCTTTTTTTCAATAAAATAAGATGTCAAAACATAAAGCTTTAGGGTCATCATTGTAATACAAAGTACAATTTACCATGATCTAAATAGTGTAATGGGAGAACCTTAGTTTACATTACTCACCACATAGATGACATCAAGGAGGAAAACTAATCCTATGTAAACTTTCTTGATTGCAAAATTGTTAACCACATCGAGGAGAGAGGAAATATAGGCCAATAATTAATTTTGTAAACATAGTGCATTCCAAAAGACAAGGAAATCCCTGATGTAAAAAATCTCACAAATATCACACATGTTCCCTCTTATCATGCTTTTAATGCATAGTTCATAGGTGCCTCCACGCACAATCGAATTTTTATCCTCGGTCTCCACGTTCTCCTCTAGTGCACTCCCAATAGAAGAGAGTTCGCGCTAGGGTTTAGGGTTTATACTAGGTCAGTCTACACATAGGGAATGGAACTCCACACATAGGTCAAGATAACACTCCACACCAAAGGCTCATGGGACATAGAATAGACGGTGAATGGGTGTGTTGTTAAGGCACTCCTTGTGTAAGGTCATCAGTTCAAAACTTTGTGGGTGCTAACTTACAAAAAAAACACTCCACGCCAGAGGGTTTCCCCAAGCAATCAATAGAGATTACTTCATACAACAACAAATTCAACATTCACTAGTCACTAGCAATACACTCTCAATGTTGCACGCATGTGTCCTATTATATCTCACCATTGTTATGCAAAGAATGGCACTATGATGCAGGATCATCCTGCTCTCCATCCAAATCCAAGTCCAATGTTTGGATCAGACCTAGAAGGGGTCCTCATTTCCTGAATTAATAGTCCTTGAACTATTATATTGTAAATAAACCTATGTTTAAATGTGATTCTAGATGGATGATGAGTCATTTAGGTGAGTCACTAGGTCAATGAATGAGTCATTAAGTCAAAGTGTGAGTCATGTAACAAATCCCTCATTTAATGGCAATGAGTCATAGGATAGGCTTAAGAGTTTTCCTTAATTAGAATTAGTTAGAAGATTGTTGAGTTTATTGAGAATCTGAACCAGAATTGGTTCATGAATTCCGTTGTATATTATATGTAAGCCTTAGAGGCAATGGATGTAGCCAAACAATGTAAAATATGGCTAAGAGGTAGCCAAACAAGGAAAAATCTAGCTAAGGGGTAGACAAACAATGTAAATCTGGCTAAGAGGTGGTCAATCAGGGAGAAATCAGGCCAAGGAAAGATAATTGGTCATGATTGTACCAGACTAAGAGGAGTAGAACGCAGGTTCTAAGATAATTGTGAATGTATAGTTTGATTGTATTGAATGAAGGAGAGCCTATTTCGGCATATCTTTGTGTAATTGTAACTCCATCTGAGTGTATGATTTTATGAGTTGAATGTTTGATTAACCTCTATTAGTGGTTGCTAGATCTGTGTGTGTCGTATTCTGAATTTAGGGATTTTGAGAGTGGAAGGTTACAGAGATTGGTTGATGGATCTCTATGTGTGAAAACACATGAATAAATCATATGTCATCAATCATTGAGAGGATTGATTCTCCTTTGTAAACATTTTGCATAGGTGAAGTTCATAATTGAACTAGGAAGAGTTCGAGGAAGTTGGACAGATATTGATTGATCGATGCTCTGATCAATAGACATAGATTTGCAAAGATCATAATTAAGATTGGGCAATCCAGATTAAAGGAGGAAATATGGATCGACGGTGGGAAAAGATTCACGAAGTGAACCTGCACGGGATATAAGGGATTTGCAAAGAAAAGTGAAGATCCACAACGTTAAGGTGAGATCCACATCTGATCTCAGATCGAAGGTCAGGAAGGATCCCATAAGAGATCGATGACTCAGAAGAATTGCGGAAGGAAAATTGCAGAAGCCCATTTTTGGCAAAAGTGGGAAGGTGTATCCACAATCCGATTGAGGAAAGGGCTGTTGCGGTCGCATAATTGCGAAAGTCCATTTTGGAAAAGTGGGAATTGCATAACTGCAATCCGCAATCCACAATCGCGGAAATAATCCTGCGGAAAGGTTGTCGTTGATACTAATTTGCAGAAACTCAATTGCAGAAAGATTGAGTTGCGGAAAGACTTAGGATGTGGAAGCAAGCTTGAGGAAAGCTAGTTTGAGGAATATAGGTTGCGAAAAAGGAGTTGCGGAACAAGTTGGTTGAGGCTGATTCAGACACGCAAAAGAAATATTTGGCCTAGAATCCATATTTAGAGGTTTGCTAAATGTAGAGCAAACTATATCCTGGGGAAAGCAGTTGGGATGTGGTGTTTTAGGGTTCCCTCTACATCATGTGGTATCAGAGCGAGAAGATATTGCAGGTTGAGTGTTCTACATCATGAGATATAGGAGCATAAGTTTGACATGCTGATACCATCATGTGGTATCAAAGTAGAAGAAAAAGAATTGTGTGTGAAGGTAGCAGAGCATAGAAGATTCTGCGTGAAGATTGTTAGAGCTCAGATTAGAGCCAAGAGGTAAATCAAATTCTGAGTTTCAATTTATGTTAAAGTTGAAGACTACCAATTCTGTTGAGAGGGTTAGTCAGGTGAGAGTATTCAGAATTGATTTACATCGAGAATTGCAGACAAGGGAGATGTTTTCAACCAACTATACAAGTGGAAAAGTCTTGAAGGTATGGACTGATTGATGTTTTATTTAACTCTGGTTAAAAGAATTTGTTGAAACAAATAGGAAATTTTTGACGACAACAATGGAAACTAGAGGATATGTATCAAGTATAATTGTATTCTTGATGAAGAGTTTGCAAACTCTTAGAGGAAAGAGAAAGAAATGACAGAACCTAAAGAGCCAACAGAGGTTGGACAAGAAAGGGAACAAGTTAATTGTCCTCAGAGGAGAAGTGGATATGCATAAGAGAAGAGGAGCAAAGGAAGTTTCTCAAAAGGTTCTAGAGGAGAAGAACTAGAGATACCAAAAGAACAAGCTCAAGGAGAGATAGCTTGTTGAGGTATAGTAGTAGGTATGAAGACTTGCTGAGAGGAGGCTTGGGAGCAGTCCACAAGTGAACAAGATGAAGTTCAAAGAAGATAGAGATGATGACTACTGGAATTCATTTCAAAGGTTCAAAGACAAGCCACAACAGAAGAAAATATGTCAAGGAAGAAGACATCAACAGGAATGACATAGGATTGCAACTTATTCGTTTGGAGATGTTGCTACAGAAAGAGAACCAGAGGTATGGTTGGATAATGAAAAGGAATGTAAGATGGAATTCACCACAGGTGAAGCTACAACAAAGGATGTTTTCTATATTGAAGGAATAACTCAAGATAGTTGAGATTGAGATGGATGTTTTGGTATGTGAACCAAAACATGGCCCGTTGTTGGGAGAAGATGTGAGTGAGGATCCAGAAAAAGAGAGACTAGTTGAAAGTCTCATGGATTATGTAAAGAGTAGAGATCAACTTATGGAGGAGATGACTGTGAGTCCAAATGAGACCAAGAGGTCTTATGTTTTTGAGCCTGATGGTTTGTTTGTGATTACAGGTTTTGTTGCAGATGATAGACAGTCTTTTGAAACTGTCTTCAAATCTGATGAAGAAAGTCTCTCAAATAAGGAAAGGTTTGAAGTATTGCAACAAAAATAACTCATTGATGAGTTGCTTGATGGAGGAACACAGTCAATTGGAGATGATCTGAAGATGAAGGAAGAAAAAGAAATGTACAAATACATTTATATAGGGAAGAATTAGAATTACATTTCGATGAAGGAAAAATTTGAACACTCACCTTGGACTGTCATGAGAAATTCAAATAAGTATTATTGATGGTCATGTGAGAATATGACCCTACACCTCCTCCTTGAGAAGAACCCACCTTGGGGCCTCCTCAAGAGGAACCCCAAATTTGATTGGATACATCAAACACCAAGATGTGTGCTTTTTTTAAATTAATAGTCGCAATAGCCACAATTTTATTCATGATCAAGTGGCCAAAGAAGCCCATTGCTATGTACATATGGTGTAAATTTTTTTAATTATGATTAAATTCCAATAGTGGTAGTATGATGAAATGCGGTGGAAAATGTGGGAATGTGAAACTTCAAATGGGGGACTATCATCTCAAATAACACTTTTTTCAAATTGATGTGTCCCAATTTGATCGCTCAAAGGATCCTTCCAATAAATCCATCAACTCCCATTCGGAATTAAAGGACCCTACACCTCCTCCTTGAGAAGAACCCACCGTGGGGCCTCCTCAAGAGGAACCCCAAATTTGATTGGCTACATCAAACACCAAGATGTGTTTTTTTTAATTAATAGTCGCAATAGCCACAATTTTATTCATGATCAAGTTACCAAAGAAACCCATTGCTATGTACATACGGTGCAAAAATTTTAAATTATGATAAAATTTCAATAGTGGCAGTATGATGAAATGTGGTGGAAAATGCGGGAATGTGAAACTTCAAATGGGGGACTATAGGGGACTATCATCTCAAATACCACATATTTGCTATTGAAATGTGAGGTTGTGATGAAGTGCTTGGTACTGAATGGTTACACACTTTTGGTCCCGTAACCATGGATTGCAAGGAATTATACAAAAGTTTCACTAAAGATGGTTATAAACATAAACTCAAAGGAGTCAAGTTGGGCTCCTCCAAAATTATCAATTCTCACCATAAGGGGAGGCTCTTAAAGAATGGCCACTCAGAATTAGTGCCAAATCAATTCCATCCTCATTATGACACACCCCATGGGAGATTCACCTTAGTTTGTAATTGGTTATGACTTAACATCAACAATCATTCAAAACACCATGTGGCATACCCCCTTCACATGGTGAGCATGATCACAATATTCCCTTAGTTCCAAGTAGTCAACCACCCAATGTGCATCCATATAGGAACTATTTTATAGAAAATAATTAAATTGAAAATAGTATTCATGAACTATTAAAGCCAAGTGTCAACCATCCTAGTACTAGCCTTTACTCATTATCCATGATCATGGTACTGAAGAAAGAGGGAAATTGGCACATTATTGACTTCCAATGTCCCAACAATTTGACCTTAAAAGACAAATTGTTCATCTCAATTATCGATGATATCTTGGATGAGCTTCATGATGTCAATTTCTTCACTAAACTAGACCTTCACTTAGGGGATACTACAAGAAGTTGGTGAAAAATTATGGGTGAATTATTTCTCCCTAAACCACCTTGCTAAAAAAAATTCATTTTTATGGAATTATCTTCAATTTCAAAGGTTTTGGAAAATAAATATATTCTTGAAGAAGTGCATTGTGTTAAGGTAATTTTACAATTTTCTCTTGATTTTGTCCTTGGATCGCATAGAGATGTGTTTTTGAAAAAGTTGGTTTTTGTTACTATTATCTTTGATTCATTTCTATGAATATAATCAAGTAATTGATGTTTTTTCCTTGCGAAAAAAAAATTAATTATTTCTAATTGAGGGGTAATTCAATTTCACTCATGATTGCAACGAACTTGAACTTGGACTACTATTTAATCAAACATGATCTTCAAAGTGTAACGTAATCTTAATTTATTGTATTCTTTGTATTATAATAGTGTATAAAATATTGATTACTTGAACTGATTTATTATGAAGAATGCTGATTTTTTTGGGTTTGTCATCGGTTCATACAAACTTTGAAAAACTAGCAAATTTGTATTGATAGCATTGTTATTTTTATTTAAAAATTAATTTAACACCTTTGAATACCCTTATTACAATTAAATTATGAAATGTTAGCATTTTATATTAATTTCATTCATCCAAAATAATTATTACATGATTTCAAACTAAAATAACCAACATCCCTCACTTATTTTCAACGACTAACAAAAGCAAATTCATAAAACATTTATGCTACTACATGTATTATTCTTATTCTATATAATGAGTACCTATACATACATTATTCATTAGCATGGATACAGTTACTTTTTTTCAAGGAAAAAAATCTATTTTTTATTCATAGAAGAACAAAAAATACAAGTTGTAGGTGCTAACAACACTTACATAGAAACGGGCTCCTAAAGAGGCAACATTGATATTTGACCTTCTAATATAAATATTCCAAAAACAATGCTCCAAGTGAGGTTATAGTCTACTTAGTCTTACAAACATAAGACCGATTGAATTATGAGAAATGAATTCAAGACACAAAACAAATAAGAAAGTCTTAGATCTAGTTAGATTACATTAACAATCTGTCTAGTAAAATATGCAGGCAACCGAAAACAAAATATGACTAACGAGGAACAACATAATAAGATTTCCAAAAGGAAATATGTGGAGAGCACATTTTGGAATTCTTTAATTTGCACAGGTCCTTGTGCTAGACCAATCCCTTTTTCGAGAGTGAGTCAACGACATCATTATGCTCCCTGCATACATGTGTAAAAGTAAATAGTTCAAAAGTTGAGGAAACTCCTTTAGTTGTAGAACCAATTCTTCTAAAGAAATATTGGCAAGTTTATGTTCATTACGCATCCACATGATGACCAACGTTGAATTTCCAAGAACTCGAAGAGTAGAAATCTCTTTGTAATTTGCGAGCTTTAGAAGAGTAAAAAAAGCTAATAGCTCGACCTTGTTGTTAAGTTCTAATGCAACATTGGCACAAAATTGAAAATAATTTGAATCACTTAAGATGATAGCTCCACCAATGCTACATATCTACTCATCCCCTTGACAAGCACCATAAAAAAAAACATAGGTGAGTTTGTCCACCCTCAATTCACCAATAGCTCTATTCTTTGAAACATATCCAAAGGGTTTAAAAAATTGAGTTAGAAAGCATATTTCAAATGAGATTTGGAAAGTTTACATAAATCGATTATAAAACATAATAACATTGTAGGCAAACCATAAAACCCACAATGGTAGGAAATGAATGGATCTGTAATGGATCAAGACTTTTTTGTCAACCCAATATTTCAAACCTTCCTCAACAATACCACCCTACCACACATAGGAATAACCAACCCAAAAACAAACATCTTTCCATACTTGAGATGAATAAAGTCAACACTACCACAGAGACTTTTTTGTAAACCCAATATTTCAAACCTTCATCAACAATACCACCCTACCACACATAGGAATGACCAACCCAAAAACAAACATCTTTCCATACTTGAGATGAATAAAGTCAACACTACCACAGAGACTTTTTTGTAAACCCAATATTTCAAACCTTCCTCAACAATACCACCCTACCACACATACGAATAACCAACCCAAAAACAAACATCTTTCCATACTTGAGATGAATAAAGTCAACACTACCACACATAGGAATGACCAACCCAAGAGCAAACATCTTTCCATACTTCAAATGAATAAAGACATGAGTTGAATAGATGAGTGACAATTTCCTCCCTTGCCTTATAGAGTGACAAGTGTTCTGATTTGTTTGGGGTTTATAAGTTTTTTTAATTATATATATATATATATATATATATATATTATAAGAAAGTTATTTTAGTTGAAAAATTTTGTGGTCTGGTCAAAGTTTTATGAAACGATAAGAGCGTAAATGTTTGGAAAGGGAATTTAACTATATTTTTTTGTTAAGTCAAACTTTTATGAAAATATAAGAGTACAGGTGTTCTGATTTGTTTGGGGTTTATAAGTATTTTTAATTATATATATTATATGAAAGTTATTTTAGTTATTTTAATTTGTTTTGGGGTTTATATATATTTAATTATATATTATATGAAAGTTATTTTAGTTGAAAAATTGTGTGGTCTGGTCAAAGTTTTATGGAAGGATAAGAGCGTAAATGTTTGGAAAGGGAATTTAACTATATGTTTTGGTTAATTCAAACTTTTCTATGAAAATATAAGAGTACAAGTGTTCTGATTTGTTTGGGGTTTATAAGTTTTTTTAATTTTATATATATATAAAAGTTGTTTTGATTTGTTTTGGGGTTTATATATATTTTTAATTTTATATTTGTATATATATGATTTTTTTTTGTGAATATATATATATATATATGTTGGTCTTTTGGTTATATCACCTACTAAGGGTGAAGATCTTTATTGATATTATAAAAGTTTTAATTAAATTATTTGAGTTTTGTTATAATGATTAGTTTTTTATTCAAATTTTCAAATCAAATTATTAGCTCATCCAATTTTATAATTATTTGATTAAATAGACTCAAATTTAATTCAAGCAAAGTGTTTTGTAATATAATAATAATAACATTTTATTTTTAAGGTTATAACTAAGCCAGATATTAATTTGGTGTATGTGACTCGTTTGTTTATGGGACAAGGGATGAGAACCCCTTGCTTGTGGGAAAAGGGATCCCCTTTATGCATGCGACCACCTTATTTGTGGGACAATGTATGAAACCCCTTTGTTTGTGAGACAAGGGACCTCTCTGTGCATAAGACCCAAGGGTTTATGGGACAAAGGACCCTCCTTTGTGCATGAGACCCCCTTGTTTGTGGGACAAGGGACCTCTCTCCGCATGAGACCCAAGGGTTTATGGTACAAAGGACCCTCCTCTATGCATGAGACCCCCTTGTTTGTGGGACAAGGGACCCCCTATGTGCAACAATGTAACTATTAAAGTGTACAGAGATGTACAAACACTACTCCCTTTAGATTTGAACCTGCAATCTCTTAAAAAAAACACATGTTCTTAACCATTAAACTTAAGCTATATTTACCACAATTTATTTGAAAAGACTTAACACCATGTATATTTTGACAATATATACCAGCGTAGATCCAAATCCTAGGCTCTATCAAGCGCCGAGATGGATCAAATGTCTCGAGGTGCAAACCTCTTCTTAGGTATCCATTGATTTGATTCAAACCAAAAGACAATTTTTTTTTTATTTAAGGCCACAAATAATATTTTTATTATTAATATTTAATATTATTTATGACTAACATATAATATTTTTTATTATTTTTTATTTTGTTAGGAACGAACATTACAACATTTCCCCATACATGGTTTTATTATTTTGTTAGGTAAGAACATTGCAACATCTCCCCCATATTGTGTTTTTTCCCTGACCCACATTTTTTTTTTACAGATAATTAAATTTTTACTTTTTTATTGTTTTGTTAGGTAGGAAGATTATAACATCTCCCCCATATTAGATTGTTTTTGTGGCCGACATTTATTTTGGCCTATAATTAGAAAACTTATTTTTTATTAATAAAAATAACGTTACGTAACGTTACAAGATCTCCCCCATACTGGGCTGTAGAGCGCCTATTGGCGCAATTATGTATATTTTGACAATATATATTTTGTTAATATAAGTGAGATTAAACCAGGGATGATTTTAAGGAACCATACTTATTTAAAAGTGTATAAATGTTGGCGAATCTTACCAATTCTTAAAACGTAACTATAAAATATTTGGCGATATTTTTCAAAAACTATTTTAATTTCCAATGATTTTATATCGTTTATAAATAATTTGGCAATTTTTAGTGTGAAAAAAGTTTACCCCATCAAAATTGGACGAAACAGGGCTTCAAAAAATGCAAAATGGTGAATCTTTTTTTGGAGAAACCCCCTAAAAATAGCCTATGGACTAAATTTCGCCCCTAAAACTATCCCTAGATTAAACTTAAGCTATATTTACCACAATTTATTTAAAAAGACTTTTTCATATGGAAATATGCACAGGAAACCAACAATACTTCCCCACATTAGTGGATGGTAGAGGTGGTAAACCGCCAACCATCTTCCCAGAAGGCCTAACCCCAAAGGACTCAAGGATTGAACCC
>LPNX011021005.1:409174-462719 GCA_001517045.1 Pseudotsuga menziesii | reverse complement strand
TTTTTTCCTTGAATATATATATATTTTGTTAATATTAGTAAGATGGGTTTTAACATAGAAATTATCACCTATTTAGTAACGTTGTTACGACAAAACAATTCCCTTACATCATAGTTTTATCAAACAAATCATTAATTACAAACACTTCCATTCATCTAACATCATAGTTTTATCAAACAAATCATTAATTACAAACACTTCCGTTCATCTATGTTGTAATGATAAACATGCTATTGATCAAGTCAATATATATATTATTTAAGTGACATTGGCCAACTAACAATTATACCCTATGAGTTCATAAGTAATGCTAGTGAGAGATGTGATCATCATTTTTTTTCTTTAACCAAATTGAGATGCATGTAGAGTAAGAAAGAAATGAGCCATGCATGGTATAATTTATGGGTCCACTATAGGAAGACACTTGATATACTTTTCTTGATTTGTGCTACAGGGGAATTGAGTGTTTGTGTTAGCTTTCACCTATGATGGGCAGAATGAACACACAAGCACATGACCCTGACCCTGCCCCATGTGGGGTAGATGAGGCCTTCCCTCTACCCCCAACTCCAAAATCACTAGTCCTGGTCAATTGTAATAAATAGGTTCTGAGATCGAGCCGACACATCAACACTTTGGCATGATTTAACTCTCGTCCCCCTTGCAAAATGCCTGGAACACATAGAGATGATTTAACCTGTGGCCCTTTTCAAAATGTTCTAGAAGGCCCGAGCCCCACTGTGATTGGCATCTACATTGTCCTCATTTTATTCCATTTATTCACCTAAGCCGTGGAACATAGAGAGACAAATATATAATTCAGTGATGGGAGACGTGGTAAAGAAATTCAGTACAAGAAATACAGAAGGTACCCTTCAACAATATTATAATATATAGTGGTAAATATTAAAGGACAAGGGGAAGGGGAAGGGGTAATTGATGGGGTTAGGCATTTATGTAAAGTTGGGACTAACGAATTACAATAGCATGGAAAGTGAAATGCCTAGGTTGCCGATCACCAGGAGAAAAATTATTACAAGTAACTCAACTCGTCAAAACGTCCCAAGGCACTTTAAAGGGTAAACGGTATATGCATTGATGGAGTAAAAATACTCTTCTCCTTTGTGAATGCATAATGGAATTACTAATGGGGACATGATGTTTTTTATGTTTTTTTTGGAGGAAAGTATATCTCATTATAATGTCTTTCTCTCGAGTTCGAGTGTTTTTTGAGATAATCAGACTGAGTTATTCTCGTGTTTTTTTTTGATATGCATGGTATCTTTCCTGGAGAATTGACGATGTTATGCTTTTACTTCTGGAGATGGAGGCCAATCCTCTGGCTCTTTTTTGATGTGCCTTATGTTCGGATACTTATTCAGTTTTTGAAATTGATACATTATGATATCATTGCTATGTAATCATTTCCTTTGATTCTCAATGAATATCAAGGATTAGCTTTTTTCTCCTAAAGAACGGTATATACATTCTTTAGTTACATCTTAAACTTTGGCATCTAAAGGATAAATTTAAATGTGATATTTTTGTGAGTTTATTATTTCGAATGAGGTAAAGTTTTATTTTTCTTCATTTAAGTTTAATAGTGGGTGTTCTAAAATGATTCACAACTTTTGTGTATAAAGGTTCATGTTTTAAGTTTATGAAATTAAAATTATAACCTTCAAATTTTTTTATAAATAGGAATAGTAAGAAAACTTAAATAGAAAAGAAGTTGAAATTGTCGGTTTATTAAGTTACTCTATTGTTGTTTAATACAAGCAATATAGGATTTTTTTAGAGATACATTTAGCTCATCCATTGGGTCAAGCTACTTATTCATTACTGCAACTAATTGAGGTGGTATTCATTGTTCTTTAGAAGTTGCAAGTGATGGAATTCGCTTGGATTTTGGTTTCACAATTCAATTTAGAATTTGTAAAATTTGGTAATAAGCATATTTTATATAAAGAATAGACTGAATTTTAAAGAGAAAACGACCAACTGTGAATTTTTATTTTTATTTTTTTAAAAGCCAAAAATTAACCAATTGGCGAAAATTCGCCACTAAAAAATTCCCTACTATGAATGCCATCATATGCATAACATTCCATCTTCATATAACTAGAGGATCTCCTATTTGGTTATGCCATCATATGCATAACATTCCATCTTCCTATAACTAGAGGATCTCCTATTTGGTAATGGCACAAATTGCTTTATCTCTAGTCTTTAAATTTTGAGATTAATAAAGTGCCAAGAAGACATAGTTAAACGCATTGACCAAAGTAACTTTTTCATTGTGTGCATAATTTGCTATCTTCTTATGATTATACAGTTTGGGTTTTTAGCCATGGTGTAGTGTATTATTAGCTACTAGCATATACCCATCTTAACCTTAGATCTATCAAGCATTGAGAGGGATCCAATTTCTTGAGGTGTCATTTGGTTTTTATTTTCTTTTGAACTCGAGAGATTTGATCCCTCTCTTGCTTAATAGATCCCGGTTTAAGTTCTAATTTTTTTACTTTATAGACAGACATTAATTTTTTAATTACTTTTCATAATTTTCTATTTTATGAGATGACATGAAATTTTGTAATTACTTTTTATTTTTGGTAATGTAACACTACGTTTTGTTACATTATGTGATAACATCTCTCCCACGTTGGGTTGTAGAGCACCTCGCTCCTCTCAGTACAATGGTATTTAAATCAAGATCAGAGAAGTCTCAAGAGGTATTTAAGCCCACTAACTAAAAGGTAGTGTCACCTTGTGCCTATTATAACACCTTGTCTTGTGCCTATTATAACACCTTGTCTTGTGACTATATAATGTGTTATTTAGTAATGGCTCTAGTTGTTATTAACTTTGATCTTAAAATTGAGGATTAGTGAAGTACCAAGAAGGTTTAGGTATTTAATCCCACTGGCCAATTTCAAACATCACCATATGCATAATATGTTATCTTCCTAAGACTAGATCATTTTGTCTATAACCATTGTTTGAGTTGGTGTTAGCATTAATCTTTAAATTAAGGATCAATAAAATTTCAAGAGGACTTATTGAAATCTACCAACTAGTTCGAATGTAATAGTGTATATATGTTACCATCTCTTTGCAACTAGCAAGATTGCACTTTGGTCATGAAGCAATATGATATTTGTTTTGATCTCTAAATTGGGGCTCAATTAAGCTCTGAGAGGTTTTTAAACCTATCGACCAACTACAAATGTCAATGTATGTTAGGGTTAACCTTGACTCGAGAATGAGTCAAAGGTGGTTTAGCTCTAGCACATGGTTTTGGGCATATGATTTCTTGTAGCCCATGGTATTGGCTCAAGGTATTACACGTAAAGAATCCTTTATAATGCTTGAGGAGGATCCATTATAAAGTGGCGTGGAGGTGATCGGTGGCTAGCTCACTTGGTCTGGCTTGGCCCATTTAGGTCAAGGGAGATAATAGATCTATTATGGCGGGTTGTCCCGGCTTTGGGTTTTCCACACAAACATCGTGTGTCTATTGTTATGTGGTTCCTTTGGATTGTATTGTGGTTATTTATTCTCGCTAATTATATTTTTGTTAATGCTCGTAAATCCTAATAAATGGTATTAGAGCATGTGGTTAGTGATGCTTGGTGCTGAATTTTTAATACCCGAGTTTTAATTAATATGTTGCGAGGTGCATGATTGGTGGTATCTGAGACCCCGGTAGTTTTTTGTTCTGAATTAGGATGTGGTTTCCCTGGGTGCTAGAAGCACAATGTATCTCTCTTATGTGCAAATAAGGGATGTGACATCAAGTTATGGAATGAACCGCTGGGATAAATATGAGGGTGGTAGGTGCACTTGTAGCCTAGCTTGATGTGAAATCGAACAAGTTGAGTCTTTGATTGTGGGAGAAATGTGAGATGGTTTAATCTCAATTTTGGGACCAAGATTGATGAACCATGTATGTGAAGAGAATTCCTATAGAATTGGCGGTTACATTGACTAAGGGCCCATGTAATTAGGTAGATGGATTATTCTTTATAAGGATGTCAATGACAGGGTTGCATGCAGGTAGAAAAGGAGCATGACAGAAAATAGGCAAGAAAGTGAGCATAGAAAAGTGAGAGGATGAAGCAACAAATGGTGATGGTGTAGTCACCATGAAGACACATGAAAAAAATTAATGGAGAAGTTTGCATGTAAATGAGCATAAGGATATAAGATTTGGTAAGACATGCCTACCCCTGGTAACTCATCGGTAAAGTCATGGGCCATGGAAGCATGCAATTTTCATACGCTTTCATCCCACCGTCAATTTGTACATATTCACTGCAATTGAGGGTGAGGATGGGAATGGAGGTGATTGCACACTTTCACGTTGACTACACTCTATGTTCAATTAAGGGGTGATTGTAAAAGTATGCAATTGATTGTGTTGATAGGAATGAAATGATTTATTTCACTCTCAACCCCACCCTACATGTAACTATGAAAGTGTGCAATTGAAATTTCATTTTTTTCATTTTAATATTTTTATCATCTTTTTAATGATCATGTCCTAAATTTATATAATTTTTACATTTTCACTTTCAATAAATAAATAAATATATAGTATGACCACCTTCAATTAATGTGGAAAAATTATTATGAAAAAGGAAAATTTATTCGTACATATTTTTCTTTGTGCCAACTTCAACCTGAATTTTATGTGAAAAATTTGCTATTGCTATTGAAAATGCAAAATTTATTGACTATCACCGTGAATTTCACAATAATTAAGACACGGGTTGTTGATCCGACCTTAAACATCAATTCATGTAATTAATCTTTTATTCGAAAGTCTACTAAGTCTATAATAGGAGGACACCACGGAGTAATCGATGGCGAAGGGTTGATAAAATGGGCTCAATTATTTGTCGGGTGTTTAGTCACATGACAAATGTCTTTCCCTGGTTTCGGAGTGCAACGACCCCACGACCCTTAATTTCCTATGTGACTGCCACCAAATTTGGGGTCCCCCACACCCTACCTAGGCGGATTCCAACATCCATTGCATTAACTACTATTCCATGCATCCATCCGCTCAGCCCGGGCCCCGGGGGCTGAATGGCCGGGAAACAGCAGACACCGGCAGAATCCAGATAGACGTAACAGAGCCGGTCGAAGGTTTAAGAAATCGAAGGAATGGGAAGGGGCGGCGCTGACTCTTGTTATACAACTCAATTGGCAGTGTGTGTAGGCGAAGTTGTAACACAAGGGCCTGTGCCTGTGCGTGCCCGGCCACCTCTGCCTGCCGCACCGGCAACACCCACTGTAGTGCCGGTAGCGGCACGCCCACCCAGATCGCCGGGAAGTCCGGCTTTTGTCACTGCCCGTGACCCTCAGCCTTCACGCTCCGTTAGGCGACGATCCCGGAGAAGCCGCCGACACTATTTTTATTCTGACGTGGCAAAAGTCGATGCAGTGAGAGAGACGAGCGATCCGAGACGCGGGGCCTACCCCCATCATTGCTGGCGGCTACCGCTGTCTACGTCCTTGCACGCCTTGGACGCTTAGGCAATGCCAGCGTGGCCCCTGCGCTGCTCCCTTAAAGCTGTTCCGCCTTTTTCCTCTCCGCATATTATAATACCTCGCGACAGACAACCACTGCCCACTGCCGGTCACTGCAGTCTCTTCTGCCACCACTCCACGGTCCACCCCATGCCTAATTAAAACTACCTCCATTACGGTACGATTTTTTTCTGCCCTTCATTGACTAACGATATCGAAGATTAAGCGGCACGGAGTCACTGACCGTGGTCGTGGCCACTGGCTGTGGCCGTGGCCGGGGCGGGGCCCTCCTGCCAGCATGTATGGCGGTCACTCTCACTCAACCGAAATTCTGGTGAATGGTTCTGTCGGTGTACGGTGATGGGACGGGGACGAGGGTGATTTGTAAAATAAAAAAATAAATCACCTAGACAGATGATTAAACATTTTCTTGTTTCATTATCTGCTTTATATAATTTCTTTGGTGTAATGTTTTGACTTCTTCAAGTTGATTTCACACGTGTAATAAGAAAATTGATATAACTGGAGAATGAAAAGTATATTTTTTTTTCTCAAAATTATATTTCAGTAATAATATTGCTTTTTAGGTTATTAGGTTTAGTAAATATAAATATTGTAACAATAAAGAAAACATTTATATGGTAAAACCAGTTCTGATTTATTTAACTATTTTAATTTTCTAAAAAAGTATTATTTTTAACGAATTGTAGATTTATTATTATTATAATAATTTGATTTGAAAGCATAAATTTTATAAACGTACTTATGTGATATTACATAAGATGCACATTTTTCATATTAAATTAATTTAATTATCTTTGTACACTTAAATAAATAATCAAATTTAAATCATATATTTATTTAAATATAAACCAAATTTAATTTTAGTGGAACGGAGGTTAACTATTATTATCATCATTTTCAGTGTTATTATAATTTTCAATAATCTACTACGGGAATATATAGAGAAAAAAGCAATTGATTCTTCTCCTCTCAAACCAAAATGGTTGTTGAGATATGTGGATGATGTATACAGTAATTGGCTACATGACGCATAAAGGTTAATGGATTTCACGAAGCATTTGAATAGCCAATGTGATAGCATCAAATTCACCATGGAGAAGGAGGAGAACAATTGCCTTCTGTTCTTTGATGTAGTCACTACAAAGAAGCAAGATGGTTCCTTAGCCCATCAAGTGTACAGGGAAAAAACACACACGGACATATACTTACACGCAAATTCCCATCACCATCCGGCACAAAAGATTGGGATAATCAACACTTTGGCCACTCGAGTACTCATAATCTCGGACAAAGACCATCTAAAGGACGAATTCAAACATCTAAGGGGTGTCCTTCTAAGTAATGGGTATAAAGATAAACAAATCACTGACACTTTTTGAAAAGCATGCAACGCTAAGACAAGAAATCAGAGGGAAGATAACTTTGTAACAAAAACCATTCTCCCCTACATCCTTGGCACTACGGACAAGATTGCCAAGATTCTAAGAAGGAGAAACATAAAAGTTGCTTTCTCCCCTCCAAACTCCCTCGGGAACATGCTAGACTCGACCAAAGATCCCATTGATCCGAAAATGAAAAAAGGTGTGTACGCAATCCCCTGCTCATGTGGAAGGAAATACAATGGGGAAACAAGACGTTCCATAGGAATAAGGTTGAAAGAACATACCGTCGATGTCCATCATGAACAAATTAAGAAATCTGCCATTGCTGAACACTGCTTTATGTGCTTCGAGAATGCAGAGGTCCTTGCATCTATCCCTCATTACTACAAAAGGAGAATAAGGGAAGCTCTTGAGATCGATAAATTTGCCGATAACCTAAACAAGGATGATGGCCTGAAGCTTAAGGAAGCTTGGACACCGGTTGTATGGGTCATAAGGAATAACCCTAGCTCTCACACTATCAACAAAAGTCAAACCCAATTGATTAATTAATTATTTTTAATTATTAATTGGAGCCGTCTTTGCGTTACATTAGCACTATGAAACTATATATATATACCGAAAATGCTAGATGAAAAATTGTGAGCCTCACTTTCCTGAAGATGGACTCACATCTAGAGTTTGAAACGTCGTCGAGACATTCCTCGCCAATGCAACCTCCTCTTATTGATGATACAACCTGCGTAAGAATCATACATCAATAGTCTACTTATTTTAAATATTCAATATTATTATATTTTATATGATGATGGTTAACCCCTAAGACCAAACTTTGGTCTATCGGACCTAAAGAAATGAATTATTTAGTTTGTTTTAAAATTGTATTTCTACGCTCAAAGAAGCGTCCTGAGCTCACTATAATTTTGACGAGCTAAAAGGCTAGGAAGGTCGGTATTGCAACAAAGATTATGGAACTGACATCTAATGTGGGTGTACTCGGGGCACTTTAAGAGAAAGTGATTTTCATCCTCAATGTTCATATTCTCATAGATGCAAATCCTTGTTTTAGGAACTAGCCAACCACCTGTTTCAATATGTAGCCCATGAGAGTTCGTTCTTATCTTGGGTATATTAATTTTTTTCTTTGAACTAGTTAAAACAGAGAGATAATTTTGGTCTTCTAAAGTAGGGTTGATGACCTCCTGATAATATCTTAATTTTCTTTTAGCCTCTAAATCTTTCTCACACCACATTTTCTCTTTAAACTTAGAAGTAACAATATTTTCCAATGCAACATTTTTGTCGATCTCCCAATGGTTTACCAACCTAGCTTGAGCCTTAGGTGGTTTTGGCTGGAATTTAAAGCTAGCTTAGCAAGTCTATGGTCTCCCATGTCATTGATTTTGTGCTTGTACAACATGAGCCTAGTCATAGCTAGGCTCTGGATAGGGGAAAGACCCACTTCTATAAGGATAATAGGATAAGGTGTATTGCTTTTAATTTTGAGGTTATACGTTATAAAATGCTTATGGATTTGCTCAATCTTTCTCCAAAATTCTCTAAAGATGGTGCAACCCCAAATATATAACTTTACAAATAAAACAAGATTTTCTTAAAATGTTTTCTTATATCAAACTAAAAACCTAAATATCAAGAAAATAAGAATATGATTTTATAAAGCAATTTAAAATATAACAAAATTAATTTCAATGCATAATGATTAATTATTATTTATTTTTAAAATATATATAGACATTTTTTTAATAATAATGATAACTTGAAAAATCATCTCATTTAATGCCAATTAATTAAATTAATAATAATAAATTCATAACAATTACCCTAGATCATAGTAATAATAAAGTTGGAAATCAATTAAAATTCAAAAAATAATATTAATTTCAAATATTATATTAAACAAAGACCTTAATTATACTAATTATATTTTATAAATTTTAAACAACCAATTTATACATTACAAACGCATAATTCCCACGAGAATAAGCAGAAGCAGCTTGGATGCTATAACAAAACTGGTAATCATTTGGCCTTAGTGCAAAAGGAATCAAACTGTCTACTAAATATTTTATTATATAATCGAGATTTGTGTTGTGGGACAAACAATGGACAAGGGATAAAGGTGCAAGCATCAATTCATTTTGCCCATCTAAACAAATATTTAATATAAAAATAATTAATGAAAATAAGACAAATATTGGCCAAAGTTGGCATGCACTTTGTTAATACGCTATATTCAAATTCAACGCAAGAAAGCAATTTATAACGGCACGAACTTTGAGTATTCAATAATTCCATATAATCTGACCTAATAAGCATTTCCGCCACAGTTTATTAGGCATTTTATTCGAAATTAGTTAGGACAAAAATTAACAAAAGGATATTCAACTTCATTTAGCAAGATTCCACGTTTGACCGGAAAATAATTATGATTTGTTGGAAGACTAAATTTAATCATGTATCATGTTGAAGAAATATATTTTTGTGTGAAAATGTGAATGACGGGAAAATGTTTTGAACCCACTCATTTTGATGTTGATTGACGTGAAAATTTGTTAGCCCACTTGCAATTCACGGAGTCAAGATAGGTGATTTTTTATTACTGTTTAAAGTAATATATGGAAAGTTAAGAATTTTAATATTATGTTTTTTTTATAATATATAAATCATCACATTAATATGGAAGAGGGGGGAGAGATTTGAATGTTAAATTTTGAGTAACGAAAGACAATATTTTTGTTATTATTTTTTTAAATCATAATTTTTATTTGAAAAAGTAAATTACATTTTTCAATGCTATATGAGTTATTAAGATTTTGTTTGGTCTTAATATCTTTCATTGATTATGCTTAACGTAGGTTGAATAATGATTTTTTCCAGATAATTTTATGTTCTAAGATAAATATAACTAGAGGGCAGATGGCTTATCTAAGGAAGCACTCTCTTTGGCCTATGGCCACTTATTCTTCAATGAATTCTATGAAGGTGAAATTATTAGGAATGGTTCTCTTCAACTCTTTTAAGCTTGGAATGAGTTACTAAGATTCTGATTGGTCTTAATATCTTTCATTGATTATACTTAATGTAGGTTGAATAATGAATCTTTGCAGATAGTTCTATGGGCAGATGACTTATCCAAGGAAGCGCTTTCGTTGGCCTCTTGCCACTTCTTCTTCACTGAATTCTATGAATGGTTCTATTAAGCTCTTTTAAGCTTGCTAGCTTCTCCTACTCCTTTTTATGAGTATGGATGGATGAATATTTTTACATCCTTTTGGATGTTTGAGGATGACTTTGCTCTCCTCATTGTTTCAATCATATTGCACCTTCCCACCAGCGCTCCCTTGGATAAGCTACATATGGGTTCTTCTTGTATTCTCCTTAGACATCATTGGAGGTCTGGAAGGAGTTTGGCTAGTTTTGTTTCTGTCTTGTATGTGGAAGATTGTGAAGGAGATAGTGTGGATGGGTGACTCCACTTTGTATTGTGATGTATGAGTCTTAGATATAGTCATTACACTTGTGGCTAATATCTCTCTACAAGTTTTTGATTTGTCCCTCTGGGTTAGCCAAGTTTTGATAAGGTCCACTTTTGAGATGTAGTAGTTAACTTTTATTCAATATGAATACCAAGGAACAACTATTTTTCTTCTCTAAAAAAAGTTCTATGTTCTAAAGATAGAGATTAAAATTTAATGTGGAAAAAATGTTGATGTTAAAATCTTTTACTTTATGTAATTGGATGGTGTGAAAAAAACTTGAGGTTAAAATCTCTTTATTTTATATAATTTGGTGGTGGTAGTTTTTGGTTGGATTTCCTCTATTTAATATTAAAAAGTGATTTTAATCTGTGTGTTTTATAAATAAATAAAAATGAAAAAATATAAATAAATTAAACTATATCTAAAATTAATTTATAAATTAAAAAAACATTTTTTATAATAATTTATGATGGACAAGACATATATCTACACAAACTTTCTTTTGTAATTGGGTGTGAAACTTTTTTGATGTTTTTTTTAAATAAAATGATGCATAAAAATAATTTAATTTAATTTTATATTTATTTGATGTATATAAAAACAATTAGAAATGTAAATTATTTTAAATATATAAAAATTAAAAAATTACATTTAAAAAGATTTGATATTTTTTATAAATTTTGATGATATTGATTTACATTTATTTATATTTAGCTAATTTATCGTATTTTTTCACTTTTATATACACATTCTCCACTATAATAATAATGCATTCACACTCATATATAAACAAAAGCACACTTTCACTTTAAACATACACATATACCCCTCAATAGAGATAGATTAAAAAAGAAATTGTTAAATACATTGTATTTAGAATTTTAGAATAAATTAAAATGTTTTCTTTCTTCTATTTGGAAAGATACACATAGTTAAGAAATATATATATATATATATATTTGAGGGAAAGAAAGTTTTTGCATAATATATATAGTAAGTGTTATGATTGTTTTTTTTGGAAGGTGACAAAAGTTTATCATAACTTAGTGGTTAATGGATACTGAAGACAATTATCACTTGTTGTCATATGTAAATGCTAGCTAACTCAGCATTATTATTGAAGGAAAATTATACCACTTGAAATGACTTGTTTGTAGTCCTTCATCATCATTATTTAAGGAAAACCACACCAACTGAATTTATGTGTTTGTGATCCATAAGGAGGCAACTTCTAAGCTTGCCAAATACCTACAAGCTTTACTCGAAGACCAAAAACCACACCAACTGAATTTATGTGTTTGTGGTCCATAAGGAGGCAACTTCTAAGCTTGCCAAATACCTACAAGCTTTACTCGAAGACCAAAAAAATATTTTTATTCACTATAATATTCACAAGAAAATCAATCTGCCTCATAAACATCTAAAAAAACTACTTAAAAAAAATAATTTCCAATAACATCTAAAACTTCATATATAAAATTAAAATATATTAATGATTAATTATTAAATTTCAAATAACAAATGGTTAAACATTTAAATCATAATTTTTTTATTATCTTACTGTAAAATTCTACTTACTTTAAAGTTCTTATACTGAATATAAAGTTTACTAAATGTAAAAAGTTAACATAAACATTCTATCACATACAATTTGCAATAAAGTTTACTGTAAATATTATCTAATTTTATAACTATCACATATAATTTACAATCTATTTTAACATATACAATCATTTTTTTATATATGGAAATATCCATATTTTATATTCTAACCATACTCTTTTTACACTATTCTATATTTTAACCATTACATATTCTTTTTTAAAGTTCTTCTACTAAATATAAAATATAAAATTTATTAATAATATTAACATAAAATAGTTCTTTTACTAAATAAAAGTTTACTAATACTATTAACCTAACATAAATTTTTAATTTTAAACTATCATTTACAATTTATTTTGACATATATAACCATTTTGATAATGATTATAATTTGCCATTTATTTTAACATATACAGCCATTCTGATAAATAACTAAAGTGTGATATTTTATATTTTAACAATAACCTATAGACAATACTCTATATTTTAACCATTATTCTATAACAAAAATTTAAAGCTCTTTTTTGTTAGGAGTTCTATTTTCGTGATGAGCAAGAAAATAGATAACAACCTAAAATTTAAAAGTATTTGCAATGATTAATGTCTATCTCTTTAAGAACCATTAATAAATTATTACAACTAACCAAATTTTGCTTTAATAGAATAATAATTATATAAAAATAAATCTAAAAATTCTACTTTATCAATCATCAAGTATGAATACTATTTTCTAATTAAAAAAACATATTAATTAACACGCAATTTTTGACTTAGTTCTGTTTGGTGACCAACGCATACTTCCACTTCCCACTTCTAGTGGAAGATTTAAAGGTGGAACCGGCACCGCATTAACCCAGAAGAAGAGCATTGTACCTAATTACTTTGGATAAAGAAGTTTTTATATATATAAAAGATAAATTACGACTTATCCCTAAACCCACGCTACAGTACAAGAATTTGTCAGGGATGTGGTAAGGGTGGTAAAGCAACTCCACAGAGGAAGGAAACACGGGGCTCTTCACCGTACGGGACGTACAGTAACGACTTATTCTGTCAATTGACGGGAAATATTCTAACGGAGCGGTTCCTGAGGATCCGGCGTGGAATGGGGTAAATCCGATTGGACGTAAAACGGACGCGTGGTAAAAGACAGAGGCGTGACACTTGCTTCTGTTTTACGTTGCCTTTGCAGAGTAAGACGTTTCTTGTCTTTATACCATTGGCCGCTACCGACTCCGTCGCCCGTCAGAGAGTGAGGGCAAGACCGCTTGAAGATAACGGAGGCGTAGCTGTAGACGGTAAGACTTACGGAGCAGAGGAGCCGGGGAAGGGGAATTATTATATAAGTGTAAGTAGTGGATTGGCAATGTCGAGGCATTCCAATTAAGGACTGCTAGACGGCCGGGGAAGAGAGCCTGAAAGGGCAATAATAATGACAATAATAATAGTAATGCACTGCAATGATGTTTTCTTTTTAAAATTTATTTATTGATAATAATGGGGGAACAGCGTGTAAGCCTAGTAATTAGTAAAAATCGGCATGGCGGATGGGCGGCATGCTCGATCGCCTGGGCGTGTTAATAATAATAATATGGAGAAACGAGACGGCGATTGGAGTGTCGGAGGAGGAATGGAATCGCGATTAAAGTAAGTAGGGAGTGTGGGGTGAAACATGTTTTTATGTTGGATGCGGTGTCTGATCATGGAGTAATTTATTACTATTTCGCCTATGCTTGTGGATATTATTTTTGGAATTTTTAAACTGAATAAAATACGTTCTCCACCAGCATGAGTAGTAGCAGCAGGAGAAGGAGGATCATCAGCCGCGAGTGATACAGAGCGTGTATGTACTTATTTAGGTGAGCACGGCGCGGGAGCGGAGTGCAGACAGCTGCGAAAGGGCCGGACGGAGATAGTGATTGCTGAAGAAGATGGAGATGGAAATGGAGAAGGCGAGGTCAAGATTCAAGAAAGTCTGTGTGTTCTGCGGAAGCAGCCCCGGGAAGAAAAGTAGTTATCAAGATGCGGCCGTTGAGCTGGGGAAGGAGCTGGTAAATTATTTTGTTTTGTTTTGCCTTTAATTCTCCGGATTTATTGCTTTCTCCGTTAAATCCTGTTTTTTTCGCAGCTTGCTTGCTTGAATGGAATTCTCTTCTGCGTTTTTCTCCATTAAATCCTTTTATTTTGCTTTTAATTCTCTCTTTTCTTGTTTAAATGAAGATGTATTGTGTGTTTTTGCCTTTAATTTTCTGCTTTCTGCATCGGTGGAAAGTACTGTGCGGCATTAAAGATTTGGTTCTTCAGTCTCGTTTTGGAGACGGCCATTGCGCCGCTGCTCTTGGTTCGCTTGTTTCTTCAGCATATTTGCTGGATATATTTTTTTTAGTTTGGATTAATTGCCTGAAAACTTGTGGACATGTTTGGAGTCAGGGATCAGGGCAGGTACTTTAAGCAAATCAAGAATAGCCTATGTTGTTTTATGAAAGTACCGCGGATAATATAAGCTCGAGAGCCTATGCACTATTTATTGATGTTCCTATGTTTACTTCAAAGAATTTCGTTATAGGGAAGCTTTTGGCTAGTTTCAAAATGAATTTTGATTAAATGCGTTTTATCTTTGATTTCTGAGAAAAAAAAAAACCTATTTCGAGGATTTTAATTTACGAAGATTTGCTTTTCACTTAATTTGACTCGGCTAGAAATGGTTTTACCTTGCAGTATAAAGTTTTCGTTCACAGAGATTGGATGTACTAAAGCTTCTGCATAGCTTTCATCAGTTTTGAAGCATTTTGTTTGTTTTTTCTTAGCTTATTTTAAGATCTAACCGGTTCGAAATCTTATGATTTTGAACCCGGCTCAAACTAATGGTTCGGCCTAAAATCCTGAGCATTAGAGCAATATCCTGAAAAAGCTGTAACGTCGGCTGGAATCGCGGATCTCAAACAATTTCGCGAAGTCAGCTGTTCTTCGTTTCCTCTACCAATATAGATCTTTTTGAAACCGTTTCTTCGAATTTTTACTAAGTCAGTTAGGCTCTTTGATTTTGCATGATCTATCTAATGTTTTGCTTATATCTCGCCATATTTCTAGCCCAGCATTCAGAGAGCATGTACTATGTTTATGAATCTTTAACGGTTTATCTTGCAGACCTTTAGCAAAGATCAGGCTATAATTATCCATTTATTCTGATAACGGTTTATCATTCGGACTTTTAGCAAAAATCAGACCTTAGATATTCATTTACTCTCTTGACGCCCTTTCTCTTTCGTTTGCTTCTTAGGTTTCAAGGAACATTGATTTGGTTTACGGTGGAGGCAGCGTGGGACTCATGGGCCTCGTTTCGCAAGCCGTTCATGAAGGCGGCCGCCATGTACTCGGGTATATAATCTTATATCTTTAAATTCATCGTCAAAGAAAAACACATCTTCCCAATCCCGAACGACGAATTCAAGCAAATTAAATATTCGAATGGTCTGAATTTCAATCAAAATATCGAACTTGTTTATTTAAATTTACATATATATTTAGTTCGCTCTGCTAATTCTAACCTTTCTGTTTTCAGGGTCATTCCCAAGACGCTCATGCCTCGAGAGGTAAAACAGACGTGCAAAACTCAACTTTGAATTAAAAAATATACAAATAATCATTTTCATGCACACATAACTAGGATTTTATCCATGAAAATTCATGGCCGGTAATTTGCATTGCCTTAAAAGACTATTTTATAGGACGTTCTACATGATAATTACTGCAACTCTCCGAAGATTTACCTGATAAGTCGCTTCTTTTCACTGCAGATTACGGGTGAAACCGTAGGCGAAGTCAAAGCCGTTGCTGACATGCACCAAAGAAAGGCTGAAATGGCTCGGCAATCCGACGCTTTCATAGCCTTGCCAGGTAGAGCAAACAATCTCAAGAAGTAAAAGGCATTTTACTCCTTTACGGCAATGAAAACCAGAGAGCTTAAATCATGATTCTGAAAATTTAATGTTCAGGTGGCTATGGAACTTTGGAAGAACTACTTGAGGTGATAACATGGGCTCAGCTTGGGATACACGACAAGCCGGTAATTAGTTCATGCACGCAATTGTTACAAACATCGAAATGAACACATTAAGGCCGACTTTACATTATTTAAATGCACTTATCAGTTATTAACAAAAAAATTTGCTTTCAGGTTGGCTTGCTGAACGTAGACGGTTACTACAATTCACTGTTATCATTCATCGACAAAGCTGTGGAAGAAGGATTCATTAACCCCACAGCTCGCCATATAATTGTCTCTGCCCCAACGGCTAGAGAATTAGTGAAGAAACTAGAGGTAAGGATTAAATGTTACACTAATATCTGACCCCCTTGCTCCATGTTTATGAGAATCAAATGTTTAGAATAATATCTGCCCCCCTTGCTCCATGTTTATAAGAATCAAATGTTTAGAATAATATCTGCTCCCCCTTGCTCCATGTCTATAAGAATCAAATGTTTAGAATAATATCTGCTCCCCCTTGCTCCATGTTTATAAGCATCAAATGTTTAGAATAATGCCTTCCCTAGCCTACTTCAGGTTGTAATCATTATTAAACATTACAATACATTATGTGTTAAGCCCACTACACGTGAACACTAATTAAGACCCATTTGAATATTTGCTTCAGGAGTATGTCCCAAGGCATGATCGGGTAGCTTCCAAATTGAGCTGGGAGATGGAGCAGTTGGGTTATTCTTCCAAGTCAGACATTGCTCGCTAGATCCGAGAAGCCATTGCATTAACATTAAGGTTATATGCAAACACGTAGAGGAGCTCGGAAGCTGAAATGACTAAAATCATGGCGAAAAAGGAGGAATTGTATACATTATTTTGTGGTGGGACATGGGCCTTCTCCCTTTGGAAGAAATTGTTTTCAATGGGGAAACTAAATGTATCATAGCTGTAGACAAAGACAATGACATGATGCACAATTGTGCTTAATATAACTCAACGGAAATTTTCTTTTTAGAAAAAGGGTATTTTTCTCGCTCATATTATGATGTTGGAGTATGAAGGGTTTGTACTTGGAAACGTGAAAGGAAAGAATGTTTCTATGTTTCATGTATGGCTTCCACGTGAAAAACTAAAGCTTATCCTCGAAAATACGTGAGAAATTATCACTTCGCAGCACAAAGGTCTTGACTCTTGATAACGTGGAGAGTCGGTGTACCATATGTTTCTAAACCATTATTTGTTGTTCAAGCAAACCCCACTCGTCCACATGTTGTTCCATCAAGTGGTCCTCTTCTTTTGCTGTGAAAAGAGCGTTAGTTGCCACGTTGTCCCGGAAGCATACTTTGTCTTTTTTTGCCTTTCACTTCTACCCTCGTTTCCTTAAAAGTTTCTAAAGAATTATCAATAAAAATTGACTATTGGGAAAAGTAGAGAAATTTTAACACCGAGAGTTGAGGCACATAGTACCCCCAAGTTTGTGTTTGTGTCTCGAGATCCAATCCCTTTTGTACTTACACATGCATGGAACCTTATATACGAATCTATAGGGTGTAAGGACTCGAAAGAATCTTTAGGGTGTCTACTAGTCTTTAGGGTACTAAGTATGGTTTGGTATAAATGCCAAGCCAATCAAGTTTCCTTGGAACTGGAGCTGACACATCCATAACTTTTTAAGGGAAGTTGAACAATGATGTTTGAACTGTAACATACATAGTGACCCCTCTCTAGTGGAATCAGTCATGAATGTGGACTTGGCCCGATAGTGATGAACGTGGACTAGGCCCTATAGTTGGATTCCACTGACCACCGCTTTTGGTGGCACATGGTAAACTTATTCCATTAGTGATATCACTTTTTTTTTCTCCCCAAGTGGTTCTTTGCGCTGTAATACGGAAAAATAACATTTTTAATATATGTTAAATGTATAATCTCAATTGAATATTTTTTTTAATACGCCCAAAGATTTTGAGATGAAAATTTAAAAACTTCTAACAAATACGCACAAAAGGAAAATCCTGATCCATAAAGTGTAGACCATTATAAATCATAAATATTCAAAGAACTTTCGAAAGTACTTTAAAATTATCATTAATTATATATAAACAACAAACAAGAAATCCACAGATTGATTATTCTCTAGATTCAAAACCCAAGATAAATTTTATTAAAATAATTCCACGTATAATAATTTTTTATATTTTTATGTTTTACATATTAAACAAATCATTCAGTAGATAACTTTTTAAATACACTTTTATTTTCTATTTAATATATTATTTATTTTAGAATTATTTTTTCTAGGTATTATTATAATATACAGTAAGTATGATACACCTAACTTTTAAGAATATATGAAAAAAAATATGATACAGATAACTTTTAAGAATATATGATGATGATGATGGTTAACGTCCCCTGAGACCAAAATTTGGTTTATCGGACTCTGAAGAAGAAAATTAATTAGTTTGTTTTAAAGTGATATTTCTATGCTCAAAGAGCTTGGAGAGAAGCGTCCCGAGCTTACTATAATTTTGACAAGCTAAAAGGCTAGGAATGTCGGTATTGCAACAAAGATTATGAAATTGGGATCTAATGTGGGTGTATGCAGGGCACTCTAAGAGGAAGTGATTTTCATCTTCAATGTTCTTACTCTCACAAAGGTGGCAGATCCTTTCTACCCAAGGATTTTTAGGGACGGTCCAACGACCAGTTTCGTTGTGGAGCTCATGCGAGTTCGTTCTTATCTTAGCTATATTAATTTTTTTCTTAGGACTGATTAAAACAGAGAGACAGTGTTGGTCTTCAAGAGTAGGGTTGATGACCTCCTTGTAATATCTTAATTTTCTTTTGGCCTCTAAATCGTTCTCACACCACAATTTTTCTTTAAACTTAGAAGCAATAATATTTTTAATGTTATTAATATTTTGCAATGCAACATTTTCATCGATCTTCCAGTGATTTAACCAAGACCTGGTATCTTTATACCACCCACGCTTGAGCCTTAGGTGATTTTGGCTAGAGTTTAAAGCTAACTTAGGGAGTCTATGGTCTCCCATGTTATTGATTTTGTTCTCGTACAACAGGAGTCTAGCCATGGCTAGGCTCTCGATGGGGGAAAGACCCACTTCTATAAGGAGAATAGGATAGGGTGTATTGTTTTTGATTTTGAGGTTGTAAGTTATAAAATGCTTCTAGATTTGCTCGATCTTTCTCCAAGATTCTCTAGAGATGCTGCAACCCCAAACCTCACACCCATACACTCGAGGAGTGCCGCAATGACAAATCTCGATGGGGGAAAGACCCACTTCTATAAGGAGAATAGGATAGGGTGTATTGTTTTTGATTTTGGGGTTGTAAGTTATAAAACGCTTCTGGATTTGCTCAATCTTTCTCCAAGATTCTCTAGAGATGCTGCAACCCCAAACCTCACACCCATACAAGATAACAGGAGTGACTAGAGTTTCAAAGAGGAGCTTCTTTATATCCCACATCACGAGGTTTACGGCTTTACAATTATTTTCAAGACCAAAGTAAGCTTTCCACCCTGCGTTAATCCTTTTCTCAATGCTATAGTTCCAGTTGAGCTTGTGATGAATATCAATTCCTAGGTACTTGTAAGAAGACACTTCCTCCAAGTTGCTATTGTCATACACAAAATTAGCGTATGTGTCCTTCTTGGATTTGATAATCATAACTTTTGTTTTGTCAGTGTTAACAGTCATACCCATTGTAGATCAGAAATCTTTAAGAAGACGAAGTTGTTTATCAAGGTCAAAAGAACACCTTGCCAGAAGGACAATATCGTCAGCATAAAGAAGAAGGATGATGACTATTCCAGCTAAGATCGTACCAGCACAGCCTGCTTCTTCTAAACAACCCTCTAACTTATCAATGTAAATGCCGAAAAGGGTAGGGGAGAGGGGGCAACCTTGTTTAACTCCGATATTACACTTAATATCTTTCGACCACCCCTCATTGCTTTTAAACTTGGCAATTACATTCTCGTAGAGCCTTATCGCAGCAGCTCTTAGCTCGAAAGGTACCTTAAGCTCTTCTAACCTATTCCAAAGGTTATTTCTAGGCACCGTATCGAAAGCCTTTCTAAAGTCCACAAAGCAGCACAAGAGATTGGATTTGTCATTGCAGCACTCCTCCATAATGATCCTAAGCGTAATAAGGTGGTCCGTTGTTGAGTGATGCCTTCTAAAACCTGCTTGACCTTTAGCCCGCTTACCTTCACTTTCAAGCCAAATGCTAATCTTCTTTTCCAAAATAATACCATATAACTTGGCTAAGAGGGGGCTAATCATAATAATCCGATAATTTGAGGGGTTATTTGTATCCCCACTTTTAAAAATAGGGATAATGAGGCTCTGAGTCCAAGGCTTAGGGAACCCTTGCTTGACTGCTTGATTAAAAAGCTTGTGGATGTGAGGGATGAGGACAGGACCTCCATTTTTTAAGATTTCTGCCTAGTAACCTTCAATGTCCTTAGCTTTTCCATTTGCTAGACGCTTAACCCCAAAATCTATGTCTTCTAAAGAGAAAACTTCTTTCGTTGTGAGAAGGGTTTCAAAGTTGTCTATGACATTCGGGGAGTCATAAAGCTTTTGAAGATAGGAATTCCAGTCGTGCAAAGAAATTTTATTATTATCTTTAGTTTTTCAAGTTAGAATCTGCCTCCAGAATTTCTTAGGAGCCTCCAGAATTTTTTTTATATATTCCTTTTAAAGTTAAAAGTTTAAATTTAGTGAAATGTGAGATATCTACATTTTTTAAGTTGAAGATTAGAACTCATATCTTAAAATTGGAAGTGATATTTAAAAAAAAAAACTAGGAATTTTGTTGATTAACAATTAAATGATTTAATAATATATGATACTTTTACTACAAGGTTAAGTATCTTGTAAAGCATAAAATTTAAGGGATTGATAAATATGGAACTTAAATTATAAAAAATACTAACTCTATCTTTATTTCTCATATGTACAACCTTTTCAAGATTGAGATTTCAAAAATTATAAAAAATACTAACTCTATCTTTATTCCTCATATGTAGAACCTTTTAAAGATTGGGACTTCAATTTTTAAAAGCTCATGATGAATCCTCAATGTTTCAAATTACAATAAAATGCTATTAGTAAGAGACATTGCTTTTATTATAATGAAAGACATTGTCTTAAGGGTTAAACATCTTGCAAAGGAAAAAACTTCAGAATCAAAAGATACAAGGTCCAAATTCCATAAATGGGTAGCTCTATTATTATTTCTCACATCCATAACCTTATCAATTTCAAAGTTAATGAAGGTTTTCCTAAGCTTTGGATAATAGAGCCTTATTACTCCTAATTTTTTTAAGTGGTGACAAGCAATCCTTCAAATTATAAGATCACCATTATCAATTCTCTTATGCCTAATTTATATGGTATAATTATAAAAGGAAGAGTAAGTTGTGGCTAGAAAACCATTATAAGAGAGCAAAAGGACATGTCAGTTTCTAAAGTTTTCACTCAACTTTAGATCATTTGATTACTCTTAGAATTATAGTTGATAAGTGTTAAAATAATAACAATAATCTTCTATGTTTCTTAGTTGACTTTGAAAATAATTTTGATACAATTCCTCAAAATAAGTTTGAAAGGGACTATGTTAAGAACCCGTGTCAACCCTCCTCTTTATTTTGTTAGTATATTTTATTGGACACATATGCTTTGTAAGTCGTCCCGTTAGTATGTTGTATTATCCCACATTCATGGGGATTAATAGTTAATGTTAATTCGTCCGGTTAGTATGTTGTATTATCCCACATTCGTGGGGAGTAATAGTTGTTTAGATTAGACTTAGTATATAACTAAGTGTTGAGGCCAATGAAATCATCCAAGAGTTATTTTGTATTGAGCTTGCTCAAAGGAGGTCGCCCCCTCGAAGTGGCCCGCGATCAATAAAATCTCTTTTGTGCTCCAATATTTTTGTTATATCGTGCATTCTCATTGTTTATTGCAAGAGGTTCTCTACATTTGGTATCAGAGCACTTTCCTTGGCACAAGTGGGATTTTTTATTTTTTTGGAAAAATTGGGCAAAACTGGACGGAGAATTTCAGATCAATTTCTGAAACTTTTTGCACAGAATCAGAAGAAACAGGTTGCATATATGAATTCCTCTTACAAAATTCCACAGTTTCAAAAAAAAAACTTCTCGTTCGGAGTTTCAGAAGTGAAGATATCGTGGAATTAAAATCAACAATTTTTATGAATTTCGGTGATGGCTGTGGAAATTGCAGAGCGAAAATCTTTTGACCGGGTGCCCAGACCTCTATTTCGATTGCATGGGTAGTAGCAGAGTGGCTGCTGTAGTTCTAGAAATAGGTTATAATAGCAATTCTAAGCAATATAAATCTGGGTTATCCTCATTTTTTCTGGCACTGTGATTATTGCAGTGGTTCTTCTTCTTGCAGCATTATTATTCATTCGGATTAGGGAATAACCCTATCCGCTTAACTGTGGGAAGTACTTGGGCATAGCCCTAAAACTCATTGTGACGAGTACCATAGGAATCCCGAAGTAGCTGGCCATTGGGAGGACCTGCAAAGCGAAAAGGGCAACGACCCCCACCAGATTGACTAGATTCTCATCCGTGAGGAAAACCAAAGAGGTGTTGTTTTTTGCCAAGCCGTTAGCAGTTTTACCTGCGCCGTGAAGTGAGGGGTACTGCCCCAATACTCAAGCCTGAGACAACCTTGGTGGCCCAGTGACTACCTTTGAACCATTAGGAAGCTGAATATACCTGGGGTCCATATCTAATTACAGTTGATAACGCGCAGAATTCCAGAATTGTCACAACTCATTCACTCAATTTCAAGTTGATAAAACACAGCTTTCTAGCACCACCACAGATAATTTCTTCAAGAATTAAAAAAAAACAAACAGTTTTTAAGCCATATCTTCCTTGATTTAACTCTGTTTCCCTTGAAAATTCATTGTAACCCCTGTAATATCATTATGCATATTCCTTCATTGAGGAACCTATCCCTAATTTCACTTCCTGAAGGCCGAAATTCCACATTTGTCTATTTTTAGGGTTGTCATCACTTCTCTAATTCTCACCCAATCGCCTTCAAATTTTTTCATGGTGTTCGTTTTCCATTCCTGCTTCATTGTCCCCTCTTTGACAAATTTTCCAATTCTTTCATCCCACCTCTAAAATTCACCTTTTCTACTTTCCTGTCCCTCATCAAGTGTTCAAAACCCAGTCAAACCCCAATTACCCACCCGATTTTTTTCCCAACTCAAATTTTTCCTTCTCTAAAGACCTTTCCATTTTTGTTTTTCTACCAATTTTCCTAATATATATATATATATATATATATATATATATATATATGTGTGTGTGTGTGTGTTTTTTAGCCATATCTTCATTGATTTAGCTCTGTTTCCCTTGAAATTTCACTGTAACCCCTGTAATACCATTATGCATATTCCTTCATTGAGGACCCTATCCCCAATTTCACTTCCTGAAGGTCGAAATTCTACATTTGTCTATTTTTAGGGTTTGTCATAACTTCTCTGATTCTCACCCAATCGCCTTCAAAATTTTCCATGGTGTTTGTTTTCCATTTCTGCTTCATTATCCCTCTGACAAATTTTCCAGTTCCTTCATCCCACCTCTGAAATTCACCTTTTATGCTTTCTTGTCCCTCAACAAGTGTTCAAAACCCAGTCAAACCCCAATTACCCACCCGAGTTTTTTCCCAACTCAAAATTTTCCTTCTCTAAAGCCCTTTCCATTTTTTTTTTCTACCAATTTCCCTAAAAAAAAAAATTGCTTATGGTTGTCATCCACGCAAGCGCAAATAAACACATGGAAGAAGAACTTGCCGCCATCAAGACCAAACTCAAAGCTTTGGATCAACAAATTCTCAGCCTCCATCCTCTGCATTCACCCATGAACAGCCAACAACAGCCTTGGTTTGCTGCAGGTACTGGGTCCTCTTCCTCTAGCAATTTTCGTGGGCCGAAGCTTGAGTTTCCTCGCTTCAATGGTGATGATCCGACTGGATGGATTTATAGGGTCGGGCAATATTTTGGTTTGCATAACACTCTTGATGTTAATAAAGTCTCACTCACATCCTTTCATTTGGAACATGAAGCCCTTCAATGGTTTCGTTAGTACACCAAGGCTCATGACGCACCACAATGAACAGATTTCTGCCAACTCCTTTTGCATCGATTTGGCCCTCGTGGTTTTGATGACTTAGGAGCACTCACCAACCTTCGTCAGACTCGCACTATCCGAGAGTACCAGACAGAATTTGAGAAATTGGTCAATCACACAAAAGGATTGTCTGATGCATTCTACAAGAGTTGTTTTATCAGTGGTATGAAGGATACAATCCGATCTAAGGTTAGCATGTTCTGTCCCAACACAATGATGGAAATCCTAGGGTTGGATAAGTTGGTGGAGGACAAGATCAGGGCTCAGCAACGCCCCAAATCCACTTTTGTTCCATTCAAAAATATGGTTTCCCAAAGACATCCAATCCCTCCAACTCCTAGACCCACTCCTATCAAGCATTTGTCTGAAGCCGAGATAAGGGCACGTAGGGAAAAAGGACTTTGTTATAATTGTGATGGGAAATTCACCCAGGAACATCAATGTATTGAACAAAAAGCTCTATCTCTTGGATGTGGTTTCTCTTCCTGCACTTGAAATTTGTGAAGTTGCTCAGGATCCAGTAGACAATCAGGTCGACATTCAGCAACCGCCTGTTGACCCTCATTCTCATCACGAACACCTAGAGATATCTCTCCATGCATTAGCCGGAGTCACCGCCCCAAAAACCATGCAGGTCAAGGGTTTCTTCAAGAAGATTCCTCTTACAATACTCATTGATTATGGTAGCACCCATAACTTCATTGACCCTCATATTTCCAAACAAGCTGATAGTTTTGTCCGTCCTTGCTCCATCTTTAAAGTCATGGTTGCCAATGGGAGCACCTTACCTTGCAAAGGAAAGTGTCACAATGTGTGTATCTCTATTGGATATTATAACTTGCGCTCTAACATGTTTGCCATGCCTCTAGGAGGATGTAATGTGATTTTGGGAACTCAATGGTTACGCACACTTGGACCCATCTTATGGGATTTTGTTGAACTGTGGATGCAATTTTCAGTCAATGGGAACAAACACACATTCAATGGCTTACAACCAGGTTCTCTCAGCATCATCAATTCCCATCGCATGGAAAAGCTCCTTAAGACGAATTCACATGGTGTCATTGCTCAGCTCCATTTCATTCAAATGCAACCTTTAGTAGTCTCAAATACTCCCTTGGATCTTTCATTCTGATGCACCCTTCAGATGGCTAATTTTTCCAAGCTCTTCACTCTTGAGAGTGATTCTTACGACAATGGACTTGGGGTTGTCCTCTTTCAAGATGAACATCCCATTGCATTCACCGACAAATACCTTTCTGGAAAGAATTTATCCACCTCTACATATGAGAAGGAAATGATGACTATTCTGCACACAGTACAGAAGTGGTGGCCATCCCTCTTAGATAATCCTTTCGACATCAATACTGATCACCAGAGTTTGAAATATTTCCTGGAACAACGGGTCTCCTCCCCAACGCAACAGAAATGGGTTAGAAAACTCAGGGATTATGACTATGAGATCACTTACAAGAAGGCTAAGGACAATCTTGTGGTGGATGCTCTTTTCCGCACATTTGATGCCCATGTTTCTCTTTCAGTTCTTTCTATGCCTATTCCAACTTGGTTACACTTTGTTCAACAAGGCTATGTCAATGACTCCTCATTATCTGAAATCATCCAACAATTGGCTAGTAACCCTTCTGTGGTACCGTATTCATCTTGGGATGGATTTTCTCTGAGATACACGGGTCGTCTGGTGCTTCTCCAGAGCACAGACCTTAAACATGCGGTCTTTTATGAACTCCATGCTTCTCCATCAGCAGGGCACTCTGGGTTCATCAAAACATATGATATGGCACGCCGTAACTTCTTTTGGAAGGGGGTGCAACGAGAATTCCAAAAGACACAAATTCCACAAATGGGTAGCTCTATTATTATTCCTCACATCCATAACCTTATCAGTTTCAACATTAATGAAGGTTTTCCTAAACTTTGGATAATAGAGCCTTATTACTCCTAATTTTTTTAAGTGGTGACAAGCAACCCTTCAAATTATAAGATCATCATTATCAATTCTTTTATGCCTAATTTATATGGTATAATTATAAAAGGAAGACTAAGTTGTGGCCAGAAAACCATTATAAGAGAGCAAAAGGACATGTCAGTTTCCAAAATTTTCACTCAACTTTAGATCATTTGATTACTCTTAGAATTATAGTTGATAAGTGTTAAAATAATAACGATAATCTTATATGTTTCTTAGTTGACTTTGAAAATAATTTTGATGCGATTCCTCAAAATAACTTTGAAAGGGACTAGAATATATCAGGGTCCCCTTTGATTGAAAGTTGTAGTGATAAGGTTATACAAGAGTGGTTGTCAATTTAGAAGAAAGGACAATTGAGCGAAAGAAGTTAACTGTAATATATGGGTAAAGCGACAATGTTGGATTTTATCCCCTATCCTTTATGGTATTTATATAGACAAGTTAGAAGTTTTCCTGGAGGAAGCATAATGTGCGAGCACAACATCACAACTCTAATTTATCATCCTCCTATATGTGGATGGCATTGTTAATTTAGCAAGGAGCCCATCTAACCTCAAAAAGCAACTAAAAATGCTTAGAGATTTTTGTAATAACTTTGGGATGAATATGAATACTGATATAACAAAGATAATGATCATAAGTCTAGAAACCCCACATATCCAAATTTTGTTTACGATAACCACAACTTGGAAGAGTCCCTTCATATAAATATCTTGGAACTGGCATTAAATCATAGGCTAAACTAGAACTACCATGTTGGAAAAAGGATTAGCAAATATTAGAAAACTTATTTTTAATCTTGAAAATAATTGTAGAGATTTAAGATGGATTTTTTTTTTGGGAAAAGGAATTTATTTTTGACATGCTTGTTATATAATTAGTGATTTGGTATACTTTGTAAAGCCTTAGGATTGTCATATTTTTAGGGGAGGCTTGGAAGAAAATAATCAAATATAGAAGTGTTTTATCTTAAACAACCTAAGCATTAAAAGCAATACTCCCAAACCTATCTTTCTTTCAGAGGTTGGTCTCCCACCTGTGGAGAGTAAGGCCATGATAAAGCACTTCTAGTTCAAGAATAAGTTGTCTAACATCAAGAAAGAGAGGCTCCCTACGATATCTTCAACCATTAGTAAATGTCACTCAACGATAAAGAGATGGTGGAGTTGTGATGCTACTTATTCACTCTTTTATTAGGGGTGTTAGAAGTGGATGCTCTTCATAATATTTGCAATTTTTTGTTTGTTTGTTAGAATCTCCCTGACTTGCAGGAGTGGCCTTTGGTCTAAGAAACCATGACCTAGGGGCATCTAATCCATCAAAAAACCCCGAGGATAGCACTCATCCTGGGCCACACCAACCCTCAACTTGTTGGTATTTGGGTGTCTCCTCCCAACTAGCTCACCCCTAAGGGGAATTGAACCTGGATCACCCTGTTGACGGGACCCAAACCTTAACCAAATGAGATAGCGAGAATTGACATAATATCTACAATATTAATAGTATTGTTGTAACTAATTATTTTAAAGAAAAAGTATAGTGCTACAATGAAATTGAGAATAAGAAAAAGTTGGTTTACTAAAGAGACCACTAAACTTAAGTTGGAAGATCAAAAGTATCTCTATATTGTTGTTAATATCAAGAAGACAATAAATATTGCGTGTTCCAAAATGGATCATTATATAATTTATTATCCTTTTTTGTACTTTCTAGGTGGATAAATTGGAGTTATTGGCTTGTAGGGCCCATCTTATGGGAAGGTCCCGCTTTGATGATTTGGGGTCTAAAACCTTTGAAGCCTATTTTAGACCTTAAACGACTTTTTTGGCGGTCAAAAGTATGCAAACAAAGTTCAACCACTCGAATATTTATTTAGCACTGAGTACAAATGGCATAATTGATACACAGGAAGGTTGATGCAAAATTATCAAGTCAAGTTTGAAGCAAAGATACACATGAAAGTTGATGCAAACAAAATTCATTAGTAGAATGGTGGAGAATTAAACAAGAATGAGCATACAACAAAGGAAGTTGTTTGCAACATTCCCATAATGTTGTGTATCTTTCAAAGAGCAAGTTGTATGACATTCTTTAATAGATTATAGGGGTACATTGATTGCATCACTATGGAATTTTCTCAGTAGCTCCATAATAGTGTTGCCATAGTCCATGGATTGGTTGCCGATTTTTTTGAGGAGTTTATCTCATTGGTGATTGACCTCTCATCAATAGGGGAGTGTTGGTTTAAAAGTAAGAGAGAGGCTCATGAAGCTAAGAAGATATTTTTGTATTGGAGAGGTAGTTTCCATATAGGAAATGGGGTTAAATTCTTGATACCATGGGATGAAGTTGCCATGCATATCATCCATTACATTACTTGTGAAGGTAGGAATAACATCGTTCTTGCTTACCATTTTAATCAATTGTAATACTTAAGGCATAAAAGACTCATTAACATTCCATTTTTCTTATTGCAATCAATACACAAGATGTCTGTAGAAGTCCAAAATGGTAGATAGGATGCCCTTGTACACCATGGGATGATTAAACTATTAATTTTGGATGCTATGCAAATCAAGCATCCATATTTGACTTGGGACCAGTTTTCCCACTCCCAAATCGCAAAATTATGGAAAATTCAAGTTCGTGAACCTAAGAGAAATGTGGCAAAAGTTGTAAAGTGTGTGGTTGCTACTACAAAGCATGTCCCCATTGTTACAAATCTTGTGCATTTTGTTGTAAAGTTTTCTCAACCTAGCAACAACAAACATAGAAAGAGAAAATGAAGGGCTCCCTAGCCTATTGGGTAACCAAAACTAAAGATTCCTAGATTTGTTGGAGAGGGTTCTTCGGTGCAAGTTGTAGAACCTATAGATATTGAGGATTCTCCTCAACAAGAAGAATCTTATACCCCAATAAAGAGGACATAAAAATTCATATTTTTTTATGGTTATAAGTTATTCAAATAAGGAGGCCATAATCAAATTGGTTGGATAAGAACATTCCACAAATTGTGCTAATTTTCAAGGTTGAAGATTTGACGAAACAACTTTGTACCACCTAAGCTAAAGCTAAGAATTGTAAAATATTTTTTAATAATAAGGAGAATGCACTATTTCCATTCAAGAGCATCAAGAAGTGGTTAATTCATTGACTATAACATTTTATTTAACTTCTTTTGAATATCTCATAGCTTAGAACAATTGGAGAATGAGAACGATGGCTTAAGTACTAAAATGGTGAAATTATTGGAAGAGACTAGAGAAAAGGATGACAAAGTAAGAAGGTTGACAACAACGTGTGAGCAAGTTGTACAATATTTCGATGAGATGTTAACTTGAAAACCACCCGCAAGTGTCTATATTTTATATCTAAAGGAACAATGGAATGAGTCCCCCTTTGAGAAGATTGTTTGTCATTAATCCAAAACCATCCACAAGACATTGAAAATTTGTGAACTTTATTTTGATAGAACTGAAAAGAGACAAATTTATTGTGTATTGAACCCTACATCCATAATTATGTTCTTTTACAAATGTTGAGGTGGCCTCCAACTCCCTATGTTGGAGATGTACTAATCAAAGCCTTCATCTCCTAGGTATAGAATGATCATATTGGATTCAAGGAGATGAAGAAGTATACCATTGATGAGATGGAAGTCAAATTAAGGACACAGGGTGAGAGTGTTAAACTTGTAGAAGTACAGGTGACTCACATGTGACTAATAAAAAATCATGTCACATTTCTTATATCGGAGAGGAGGAAAATAGAGGCAACAACACTTTGCAGGAGACTAATAAGGAGTTTAAGGAGGATTTGTTGTAGAATATTGAAACTAGATGAAGTGAGCTTCTAGAGAGGCTACAAAGGTTAAAACATCATTCATTGTATGGAAAATTAATGAAAAATCTATTCAGTGTTGAGTTGTATATTGAAGGAATTCATCAAATCACATTTAATTAGGTAGGCTTAATGATCCATATGGAGATCGGTGGCCACCCACCTATCCCACTGGCTCAAAACAATTGTCCATTTTGGTAGTTTCCTAGTTATTTTCTATGTTTTTTCGAGTCCCAAACTTCTGGGGCTGTTTTGAGGCCCTAAACAACGTTTTTTGGTTATTCGGGGGGCCAATTGATTGCCAAAAACATGTATTTGGTCCCATTTGAAAGATGTAAAGCTCATATAGACCTTTTCAACATGATATCGAGTTCCCAAATCAGAGATCATATGCAAAATTTATGACCTTGATAAGTTGAATGTTCAACTAACCACCTTGGGGCCGCAAACTTTATGCCGATTCATCTTCTAGGGTTGTGTTTTGGACCTTTAGGGTTCTCTCCCTACTGATTATTCTAAATAGGCCCCTCTGGCCTCATTTTGTATTCATCTTGGCACATATGAGCGTAACAACCACATCTCTTCTTAGAGATAGCTACCACCATTCTAGCTGTTGTATTTACAATATGTTTCATTTCCTCCATTTAATAGAATATGTGTTTACTGTATCTCTATTTTCATTGTAATATGTATTTTCTTATGATTTTATATCTATTGTTTCATTTCGTTCTCACATAAATCCAGATTACTTAAGATTGAAGCTTTGTTTTTTGTTACATCCCATTGCACATTATAAAGGGCCTAGAGAACCTATCAATACTATCAAGATGATGTGATGGAAAGTAATTGACAAAATCCCAAGCTATTGTACAAAGGAGGACATGGCTCATTTTGTTTCTAGTGACTTTTGGGATGAATGTTTGGAAACACAAACGGTTGAAATGGACACTGAGAAGCAAGGACAACTAGTACCTCTAACTATTGAGGAAGTTGTATTCAATAGCTAAATTTTGAGGAAGAAACAAAGGAATAAGAAATAATAGTGGAGGTAATGATAAGGGAAGAGACAAAGGTAGAAACAAACGAAGAAACAAGGTAAAAATAGATGCAAAGGAAAATAAATAAAAAATAAAAAAATAGAGCTTTAAACATAAACTAAAATATAGAAAGAAACATAGGCACGAGCAGATGTGCAAATTGTAGCTATAGTTGAGGAATCAAAACCAACATATATTGTAGCTAATGAATATTGCATTCCATAGCAAGCAGGAGAACAAAAAAAGTTGGCCAATGACCCTACTATTTTTCTTTCTTTTGTTGTGCAAGCAACATGCAACCCTTTAGTTCCGGAGCATGGATTTTGATGAGCTATAGAATTGGCCTATTTTTCTCATTCTTTTATAGCCATCAACCCCATGAAAGTATTAAAATATTGCCACTTTTGAATCTAATATACGTTGAACTAACCTATTATGTAACCATTCTCGATTTATTAATTAATTACTTGCAATTGGTTAATTTGGTAGTATTTTACGGGGTTTCTCTATTGAAATATTTGAGTTTTCATGTATGACAATGAATATGTGTTAGTAATAAATTTGTTAATGAGTTATTAATGATATTTTTACTTGCTATGGAGTGTATATCTATTGTAGAATGATCATCTATTGATTTCATTAACATGAGTAATTTTTCACCAACACTTATGTGCATTTTCTAAGTTATAAATCAAAACAATGAATATGGTATAGACTCCTCTTGACTCCATAGCCCATTTGTCATGTCCCCATCCCAACGAGACTACTAGTTAGCAATGTTTCACCCACCTACTAGTTCCCTAGGCTGGGGAGGATGCATTAAATCTTGCAATAAGGGAGCTATGAGACCCAAGCTAACCTTAATTTGTCATTTACACATTGAATTGGGCCATACAAATAATAAATATGAAGAAAATAAAGTGGCATTGCTTCATGAGGACATTTGGAGGTTCATGGAGACATTGTGTGGCTAGATTCTTCCTTACACATGTCATGACTTAAACCCAAATTCAAAATTATGACTAATGGAACGTTCTTGGAAGGTGAAGAGGTTTCAATTAACATGTCATGAGCCCAAGGATTCGAACATGTGAACATGAATAACTCCCCCTGGAATAGGAATAGGATAAGAAGAAACTAGGTGCCACTTGGAGAGAGTTTCCCTGCATTTTATGACAACAATGATGGAAGATTATATGACAAATAAAACATGATTGTAGAGCTATGTCAATCTAACATGTCAGGGCTAAAAATATCCTACAAGAGGGTGCACTTGGGGTTTGGTGGCAACAATTCGAATTCAGAGGAAGATGAAGGGATGAGGGGAAGGACAAGTGCCATGGATTTTACTAAACATCAAGGATGAGTTGGAGGAATCCTATGGAAGGGAATTCGACCTTGGAGGAAATTAGGAGGGTTATAAAAATATGTCATGAGGAATGAGAATGTATTTTTATCATTTGATAATTTTCCTTTGGCATTTTGGAAAGCACTACCTTGTCCATTGTACAGTGAGTGCTCACTTGCCCTGCTAGTGAGCCAATTTTGAAAGAGTTAGATTCTTATCCAAGATGGTATTGGAGAGGCCACGCTGAAATATAATTTGTATATTAATGGAGTATTGTTATTTCATATAGGAGGCTGCTACAATTCGTGACCCATCCCTCTTTCCATTCTCTCAATCCCTACTTCAATATTACCATGCTTCTCTATGATGACACACTTGTGTGAATGGTGACTGCGCCTTGTTGAGTCCAGTTGATGAAAAAGCATGGGTGAATGATTTATGGTTCTATAATATGTCTCCCATACTCTTTATAAGTCAAAATTAGCATAAATTCATATGCAAAATGTTCACATTTCCAAGCTATGGTGTGACTAGTTCCATGTGTTGGTTTCCCATTTCAATGGAGTTGTATATATGATTTATGTTGAGGATTTATCTGATGTTATATTGTTGGGTGAGATATTGATATGATTTTAATTTTATACATTCCTTATGCTCTGTTATGAACCATTACGTATACAATTTATGAGTCAAAGTTAAGCTATTACATGTCATTTCCCTTAAGCAAATATCACTAAATATATGCATTCGAATATGAAGCTTTACATATCTGTTGAATAACTATTAAACACACAAAATCACATTAAATGAAGTATAATATCAGTCCCATACTCTGTTTAATAATTTGGTAGGTTCACATAGGATTTGGAGAGCCATTTCTGCTCACACCCTAGGGGGAATTGCACCACAAATTACTAGTAATTTTACCATTTTTCCAAAGTGCCCAAATAGAGTTGCAGATGTCTATAACTTGTTATAAATGGACACGAGATTCCATTGAGTGGTACTAATACTAACCATATCAGTCCCTACCAAATTTGAGACCCTCTTGTGCCATTCGAATCCCCTAGAGTCAAGACTAGTCAAGAAATGTTTTCCTCGAATTCTGCCTTTGTTTGGAATTTTTGAATTGGGTCATTAAAGTGGTATCAGAGAATGATATTAGCACTTGTTGGAGTTATTTATTTATTTTTTCTAATTTTTTCCTCCCTCCATTAGACATTGAAGACATTAACAGTGGAAGAGAAGGAAGTGGGGAAGTTAGTTCTTTTTACAAGGAGATTAAGGAAAAACTAGGATTGGGAGATATGGATGATAAGAGGGATAATGAGGACCTTAAAAAATTCATTAAAGAAAATCTTGAAGGTATGACCAAAAATTTTATGCAAGGGTTTTAATTGTTGGCTAGCCAACTTGAGGGCAAGTCAACACCCATGAATAGTAGTAGTTCACCTCATGATGAGAAGAAGACCAATGGGGAAGCCATTTTTCAAACACTGGACCTCATAACCGACCCCATAAATTCAAGAATCATAATGGACCTGCAATACCTAAGGTTTTGGAGTCCAAATAGGGCCCTTAAACTACTTATGATGCAAGGGAAGCAACAAATGATTGACAACAACTAAGTGATGAATGTAGGAAAGTCCTACCTTTCGATCAGTTCATTGGGGCCTCTCTTCAGTTTAAGCAAGGATGAAGTGGGAATAGGGAACCTCCTCTTAACCGGGAATTAAAGTATACCATGGGAAAAGTAACCTTCCTTTGATGGTTCTTTCCAAATGTATGCTAGTGCTTGGTTACAAAAATTAAGTGTGTATTTTCAGTTTAATCCTATGGTTGATGAAGATGCATTGAAAATGGACATTTTCATCTTAATGGGGAAGCTAGTGATTGGTGGTTCCATGGTATTAGAAAGTTGGGACATTATCATATTTTATCTTATGAGGGATCCAATGCATTAATGGAGATATTTGAGAGGAAAGACCTCAAACATCCTTTCAAAGAACTAGCACAATTGAAATAAGTTGGAACTCCTAAAGCATATATGCTAGAATTTGAAAAGTTTTAGTAATGGTTTTTGATGTATCTATGTCTTGATTAGTTTTACTATTTATTGGAGGATTGACTGAACCTTTGAGAGGGATCGTGAAATCCCACAACCCAACTACACTGAAGGATGCCATGAATTTGACAAGAGATTTGCAGAATGTGTTCCCAAGAACCAAATACCCCCAAGCCTAATTTCCCTTCTAAATTCAAGGAAGGTAAGAAACCATGGAAAAAAGGAATCCTTTGCTAAATAAAATAAAGCAGGACCAACAAAAGAAGAACTTAAAATAAAGAAGCTATATTTCACATGCCAACAACCTTGGGTTCCGATACATAAGTGTGCAAAGGGGAAGGCACACTACATTGAAGTTTTCTCTGAACATGAGGAAGAGGAGGAGGAAGAAGCAAAACTCGAAACACAAGAAGAAGGGTATGAAACAACAAAATAAGAACAACCCACTCCTGAGACATGAAAACTTGCAGTACTCTCAGGTGTACCTAGATTCCATGCCCTGAGGTTCAAGGGTAACATACAAGGCCAAAAGATTACGGTTCTAGTGGATGGAGGAGCCACTGATAAATTCATAGATGCATCCTTGGTGGAGAGGATAATGTTACAAAATGAAACTTTCGATGCTTTCACAATCATCATTCCAAGTAACAATTCTATGGATTGCACTAAATGGATTCCAAAGCTTCAAGTTACTATAGGAAATCATACTATCACTGGAAATTTTTATGTAGTGAATGTGGTTGATACAGATGTGGTTTTGGGAGTTCAATGGTTGTATTGTTTAGGGGAGAATACAATGAACTATCAAGTCTCTGAAATGAGGTTCAAAAATTCGGAAGGGAGACCCATATTGTTGAGGGAAATGCACATTTACCCAAATCAAGTGGTGTCCTCTCATAGTATGAGGTCTATCTTGAGGCATGGAGACATAGAATGGGCTACTGAATGTTTAATTACATATTCTAAACCTCATGACTTGAAGGTTTTCAGACATCCTAAGGAGATAGAGAAGTTATTGAGTAAGTATGAGAGGGTTTTTGGAGACCTTCCCCCAGGAAGACCACCAAACAGAGGGGTGGAGCATATCATTGAGTTAGAAATAGGAACACAACCTATCAAAATGCATCCCTATAGATACCCCAAAAGGATTCTAGATGAGATTGAGGATTCCATTAAATAACTTTTAGATTTGGGTCTCATAAGGCCTAGTTCCAGCCCATATGCTTCTTCAGTTGTTATGGTAAAGAAAAAATATGAACTTTTAGGATATGCATTGATTTTAGAGCTTTGAATAACAAGACAATGAAGAATAGATATCCCATCCCAAGGATTTATGAGCTCATGGAGCTCCATGGAGCCAAGTTCTTCTCAAATATTGACCTTAGATCTGGTTATCATCAAACTCGAATGAGGGAAGAAGACATACCCAAGACTGCTTTCAGATGCCACTATGGTCACTTTGAGTTTGTTGCCATGCCCTTTGGCTTGAAAAATTCTCTTGCAACATTCCAATCATGCATGAACAATATATTACACAAGAATCTTCGTATGTTTGTACTAGTTTTATTTGATGACATTCGTATTTACAATAAAACATGGAAGGAACATTTGCATCATCTAGAAGAGGTATTAAAAATTCCACATGATCAATCTTTGTTTGCTAAGCTGTTAAAATGTGAGTTTGGTTTTATAGAACTCTTGTATATTGGACACATCATTGGTCAAGATGGTGTGAAGGTGGATATGGAAAAAATAAATCCATTGTAGAATGGCCTCGTCCCAAAAGTCTCACTGAATTGAGAGGATTCATTGGAATTTGTATATACTATAGGAAGTTTGTGAAGGGGTTCACCCAACTCACTTCACCTCTCACTGATTTGAAAAAGAAATATGTTTTCCAATGGAATGAAGGGGCTAAAAAATCTTTCCAAGAATGAAAGAGGTAATAAGCAACGGTCCTATTATAACTTTGCCTAATTTTCCTAAACCATTTGTCTTGGAATGTGATGAATCAAGATAAGGCATTGGAGTAGTCCTAAAGAAAGGGCAACACCTAATAGATTTCAAGAGTTGGAAGCTACATGGCACATGAGAAGATTTACTCGATTTATGATAAATAAATGTTATCCATCATGCATGCTTTGATCAAGTTTAGACAATACTTGGTGGGAAACAAATTTGTGGTCAAAACTAACCATAACAACCTAAGGTACTTCCTCACTCAAAAGGATCTAAATGAAAGGAAGAAAAAGTGGGTGATTAAGATTCAAGCATTTGAATTTTATATTGAATATGTGATGTGCAAGAATAATGTGGTAGATGATGCCTTATCTAGAAGACCTTCTATTTCTCTAATGGATGTAGCAGAAAATTGGAAAGACATATTAGAAGTAAAGAATGGAAAGGATAAGTTTTATTGTGAAATTTTTGATGGGACTAACCATGATAATAGGTATAAGGTGTTGGAAGGAATCATTTAATACAAAGATAGAATCTATTTGGTCACTGGTTCGATTTTGAAGGAGAAAGTTTTAAAGAAAGCTCATGATTGTCCTCTAGCAAGTCACCCTGGTTTCTTCAAAACATACATAATGTTGAGGGAAATATTATTATGGAAAGGGTTGAAGGATGATGTTCTGGAATATGTTAATGAATGCCCCACATGTCAGAAAAATAAAGTGGAGCACACTCATCCAACTGGCCTCTTACACCCCTTTCCTATTCCAGAACAAAAATGGGAGAGCATTTCCATGGACTTCATCACTAGTTTTCCCAAGGTACTTGGTAAGGATTGAATATTTATAGTGGTGGATATGCTCACTAAATTTATCATTTATTTGCTATTACTATCACTTTCACCGCTATGCAAGTGGTTGAACTCTTCTTTAAACAAGTTTTCAGATTGCATGGGATTCCTAAGATCATTGTTAGTGATAGAGATAACATATTTTGAGTGCATTTTGGAAAGAAATCTTCAAAATAGTGGGGAAAATTTTGACACCTAACACAAGCTATCATCCACAAACTATTGGCCAAACAGAGAGGGTGAATCAATGGTTTGAAGGCTACTTGAGGAGCTCTGTTAGTAGGCAGCAAAAATGATGGATAAAATGGTTGCATTTGGGTGAGATTTGTTACAATACTACTTTTCATATGTCCATTGGCATGTATCCTTTCAAATCACTTTATGGTTATGGGGCATACACTTTTATTGACCATATTTTTGGTGATAGTATATATCCAAAAGATAAGGGTTGGATTGAAGAAAGTCAATAAATTTTGAAGGTTTCGAAAGATAACTTGCAGGTTGCCCAAAATCAACAAAAACAATATGCAGACCAACATAGAGTGGAGAGGAACTTCCAAGTGAATGACTTGGTATATTTGAGATTTAAGCCCTAAAAACAAACCACCATAAAGTGTAAAGGTTCAGAAAATATCAAACCAAGGTTTTATGGTCCCTACAAAGTGTTTCGAAAGGTTCGAGAAGTGGCCTATGAATCAGAGCTTCCCATAGGAAGTAAAATTCATAATGTATTTCATGTTTAATGTGTAAAGAAGGTTATAGGTAAGCATATTTCAGTTTCAGATACATTACCGCCTTTTGATGATGAAGGAAAACTTGATCTCATTACAGAAGAAGAAAAAATATTGAAAACAAGGGAAAGAAGGTTAAGGTACAAAACAATAAAAGAATACTTGGTACAATGGAAGGATTTTCCTAGTGAGGAAGCCAATTGGGAGGATGAATTTTTTTTGCAGCATCCAGACTTGGCATTTCTTGAGGACAAGCAATATTGGGTGGGGAGTACTATCGTTTCCCCATCCCAATGAGACTACTAGTTAGCAATGTTTCACCCACCTACTAGTTCCCTAGGTTGGGGACGGGGAATTAAATATTGCAATAAGAGAGCTATGAGACCTAATAGAACCTTAGTTTTCCATTTACACATTAAATTGGGTCTTACAAATAATAAATATGGAGAAAATAAAGCGGCGTTTCTTCATGAGGACATTTGGAGGTCATGGAGACCTTGTGTGGCTAGATTATTCCTTACACATGTCATGACTTAACCCCAAATTCGAAATTATGAGGAATGGAAAGTTATTGGAAGGTGAATAGGTGTCAAGTAATATTTAATCATCCCACAAATTCAAATAGGTGAAGGGGAATGACTCCCCATGGAAGAGGAAGAGGCTAGGAAGAAACTAGGTGTCACTCAGAGAGAGATTCCCTGCGTTTTATGACAATAATGATGGAATATTATATGGAAAATAAGACTTGATTGTAGAACCTATTGCAGACCTATGACAATATGACATGTTAGGGATAATAATAGCCTCCAAGAGGGTGCACTTGGGGTTTGGTGGCAACAATTCGAATTTGGAGGAAGATGAAGGGATGAGGGGAAGGACAAATGTCATGGAGGTTAGTAAACATCAAGGATGAGTTGGAGGAAGCCTATGGGAGGATATTAGAACTTGGAGGAACTTAGTAGGGTTATAAAAATATTCCATGAGAAATGAGAAAGGATTTTGATCATGTGATATTTTCCTTTGGCATTTTGGAAAGCACTAGCTTGTCCATTGCACGGTGAGTGCTCACTTGCCCTGCCAGTGAGACAATTTTGAGTGAGTTAGATTCTCATCCAAGTTGGATCTTGGAGAGTCCACCCTGACCTCTCATTTGGAGCTTAATGAAGTTTATTTATTTATTTATATATATTTCATATAGGATGCTTCTACAATTTGTGACGCATCTCTCCTCCCATTCTCTCAATCCCTACTTCAATATTCCCATGCTTCTCTATGATGGCACACTTGTGTGAATGGTGGTTGCGCCTTGTTGAGTCCATTTCATGCCCAAGCATGGGTGAATTATTTATGCATCTGTAATATGTTTCAAATCCTCTCTGTAATTTGAAATTAGCAGAATTTCATATGCAAAATGTCCACATTTCCAAGCTATGGTGTGACTAGTTCCATGTGTTGGTTTCCCATTTCAATGGAGTTGTATATCTGATTTGTGTTGAGGATTTATCTGATGTTATATGCTGTTGGGTGAAATATTGATATTATTTTAATGGTACATATTACTTATTCTCTGTTCTGAACTATTACTTATACAATTTATGAGTCAAAGTTAAGTTATTACATGGCATTTCCCTTAAGAAAATATCACCGAATATATGCATTCGGATATGAAGCTTTACATATCTATTTCAGAACTATTAACCACACAAAGTGAAAGTAAATTAAGTCTAATATAATTCCCCATAATCTATTTAATAATTTTGGAGGGTCGCATAGGATTTGGAGAGCCATTTCTGCTCACACCCTAGGGGGTATTGCACCACAAATTACTAGTAAATTTGCCATTTTTTCCAATGTACCCAGATCGAGTTGAATATGTCTATAACCTGTTATAAATGACCAAATATTCCATTGAGTGGTACTAAGACTCACCATATCAATACCTACCAAACTCGAGACCCTCTTATGCCATTCGAAGCCCCTAGAGTCAAGACTAGTCAAGACACATTTTCCCTGAATTTTGCCTTTGTTTGGAATTTTTGAATTGGGTCATTACAGTGGTATCAGAGCATGATATTAGCACCTGTTGGAGTTATTTATTCATGTTTCATAATGATGAAATCCCTCCATTAGACACTGAGATTGGATACATTAACATTGGATGAGAAGGAAGTGGGGATGTTATATCTTTTTACAAGGAGATTAAGGCAAAACTAGGATTGGGAGATATGGATGATAAGGGGGATAATGAGGAATTAAAAAAATTCATTAAATAATCTCTTGAATGTATGAACAAACATTTTATGCAAGTGTTCGAATTTTTGTCTAGCCAACTTGGGGGCAAGTTAACACCCTTGAGTGGTAGTAGTTCACCTCATGATGAGAAGAAGACCTAAGCAGAAGCCATTTTTTCAAATACTAGACCTCATAACCAACCCCATGAATTCAAGAATCAGACTAGAGCTGAAATATATAAGTTTTTAGAGTCCAAAGAGGGCCCTTACACTACTTATGTTATGAGGGAAGCAACAAATGATTGGAAGCAACTAAGTGATGAATGTAGGAAAGTCCTACCTTTCGATCAATTCATGAGGGACTCTCTTCATTTAAGTAAGGAGTAAGTGGGAACATGGAAACTCCTCTTAATCATGAACTAAAGTATACCATGGGAAAAATAAATATTCCTTCCTTGTATGGTTCTTCCAAAATGTCTACTAGTGCTTGGTTGCAAAAATTAAGTGTGTATTTTTCAGTTAACTCCCATGGTTAAAGAAGATGCATTGAAAATGACCATTTTGCATCTTGAAGGGGAATATAATGATTTGTGTTTGAATGGTATTATAACCTTGGGACATGATCAAATTTTATCTTATGAGGGTTTCTCCAATGAATTAATGGATATATTTGAGAGGAAAGACCCCAAACTTCCTTTCAAAGAACTAGCACAATTGAAGCAAGTTGGAACTCCTAAAGAATATATGTTAGAATTTGAAAAGATTTCAGTAATGGTTTCTGATGTATCTATTTCTAGGTTGGTTTTACTATTTACTGAAGGATTGATAGATCCTTTGAGAGGGATTGTGAAATCCCACAAGCCAGCTACATTGAAGGATGCGATGAATTTGACAAGAGATTTGCATAATGTGTTGCCAAGAACCAAATACCCCCCAAGCCTAATTTCCCTTCTGAATTCAAGGAAGGTAAGAAACCATGGAAAAAGGACTCATTTTCCAAATAAAATAAAGGAGGACCAAGCAAAGAATAACTTAGAAGAAAGAAGCTATGTTTCACATGTCAACAACCTTAAGTTCTGAGACATAAGTGTGCAAAGGGAAAGGCACACTACATTGATTTTACTCTGAAGATGAGGAAGAGGAGGAAGAGGAAGAAGCACACCTTGCATCCCAAGAAGAGGGGTATGAAAAAATAGAAGAATAATAGCCCACTCATGAGACAAGAAAAACTACAATACTCTCAGGTGTACCTAAATTCCACACCTTGAGGCGCAAGGGTAACATACAAGGCCAAAAGGTCATGGTTATAGTGGACGGAGGAGCCATTCATAACTTCATATATGCAACCTTGGTGGAGAGGATAAAGTTACAAGCTAAAACTTTTGATGGTTTCACAGTCATCATTCCAGGTAACAATTTTATGGAATGCACTAAATGGATTCCAAAGCTTAAAGTTACTATAGGAAATCATACTATCCTTGACAATTTTTATGTAGTGAACGTGGCTGATACAAATGTGGTTTTGGGAGTACAATGATTTTATTCTCTAGGGGATCTTACAATGAACTATCAAGTATCTGAAATGAGGTTAAAAAATTCGGAAGGGAAACCCATCTTGTTGAGGGGAATGCACACTTACCCAAATTAAGTGGTGTCCTATCATAGTATGAGGTCTATCTTGAGGCATGAGTACATAGAATGGGTTGCTTAAAGTTTAATTATATCTTCTAAACCTCACTTGAAGGTTTCCAAGCATCCTAAGGAGATAGAGGAGTTATTCGGTAAATGTGAGAGGGTTTTTGGATACCTTCCCCTAGGAAGACCACCAGAAAGATGGGTGGAGCATATCATTGAGTTAGAGATAGGAAAAAAACCTATCAAAATGAAAACCTATAGACACCCCAAAGGATTCAAGACGAGATTGAAGATTCCATTAAATAAATTTTGGAGTTGGGTCTCATAAGGCCTAGTTATAGTCCATATGCTTCTTCAGTTGTTATGGTAAAGAAAAAGGATGGAACTTTGAGGATGTGCATTGATTTTAGATCTTTGAATAAGTAGACAGTGAATAATAGATATCCTATCTGAAGGATTGATGATATCATGGATGAGTTCCATGGAGCCAAGTTCTTCTCAAAGATTGACCTTAATTATGGTTATCATCAAATTCAAATGAGGGAAGAAGACATACCAAACACTGCTTTTAGATGCCACTATGGCCACTTTGCGTTTGTCCCCATGCCCTTTGGCTTAACAAAAGCTCACAACATTCCAATCATGCATGAACAATATATTCCACAAGCAACTTCGTAAGTTTGTACTAGTTTTCTTTGATGAAATTCTTATTTACAGTAAAACATGGAAGGAACATTTGCATCATCTAGAAGAGGTATTAAAAATTATGCATGATCAATCTTTGTTTGCTAATTTGTAAAAATGTGAGTTTGGTTTGACATAACTCTTGTATCTTGGACACATCATTGGTCAATATGGTGTGAAGGTGGATATGGAAAAAACAAAATCCATTATAGAATCCCCACTTTTCTGACTCAACCAATCCCCGCCCTTTAGAAAGTATAACCAATAGCTAATACAAGGAATAATGTCATTGTATATGTAGAGAAAGTACCACTTACCATGGTAGTTATTATGGGAGACCAACATAACCAATACGTGATAATTTAAGTATAAGTTAGGGTATCCAAAAACTTATAAATTTTTGTAATTTTTTAGCGAACCAATTGTCATCATGTACTTTTTATCCTCATTGTCATGATAAAATTATGGATTAAATTATAATGTGGGCATTAGGAGTAACCTTGTATGGAAAACCTCATATCATTAACATAGTCTATTGATGATGTTTTCCATTATTTATTAGTCTTCCAATCAATCATCCCTTCATCATCAATAATTAGTTGAATCATGTTTACTCAACTTCTAACTCAACCAATCCCCATCTTATAAAAAGTATAACTAGTAGCTAATACAAGGAACAATGTCATTGTATATACAGAGAAATACCACTTACCATGGTAGTTATTATGTGAGACCAACATGACCAATATGTGAATTCCAGGGATGGCCATCACATGCAACATGGGCATCGAAGCACATTAATTTCCCCCAAAAAGTTTGAAACTAAATATAGTCCCACCTCAATACCTAGAAATTCATTTGAAGTTAAAGATTAGAGAAAACTTAAAAACCTTTGTTTAGTTCTTCTCTCTCATAATTTTTTTAGTAAATTAGCCCTAATTTTGATTTACATATGTCTGCAAGTATTCCTTAGCATGGGATCATAAACTTGGCTTTGTGTTTTCTCAAGTGAGCCCTTATCTTTTAATTTTTTTCGCCTTCGAACATCTACTATGTCTAAGTTAATATTTGTAGTTATAATTATATTTTTTGTCGTTATGCACACTACTTTAAATAAGATATTTTTTAAGGCCTTCTTATTTGTGTAGCTATGTTATCTTATTACTCTATCTACTTCAAAATTATACACAACAACCTCTTTGTTATCTTATGTTTCTCTTGGTTCTAATCCATATTTCGGCCACTAACATGAAAAAGGGACTTGGCCCATATGTCATGTGTAGGGTTAAGGAAGATGGACTCTTAAGAATTTATAAACATCAATTAAATAACTTATATGGGTTATTTGGAGAAATGAGGGAAACAATATAAAATGAAAATAGACACACAAACATTTTGTAGAAAGCATGGTAGTATAGCAAAACCCAAATTCTATTAATGAACGACATGGAAAAAACACTGTAAACTGCAAAGCAATACAAACTATCTCAGGTGGTGATATCCTATATTTGAAGAGAGATGTGTCGATTATGATCAGTCACAAGAGTTGAATACAAAGAAACTGCAAAGGGCCTTTTTTTCACAAGCATAAAGAGGAAAAAACACTAACATCCAAAAACCTAACCCTAGGAGATGAAGCACCAAAAGGATTTGTGGCCCTCAAGGTGAATAGTTGATATGCCAACTTCCTAGGGGCACAATTTTTGTATACAATATTCATTTAGGGTGCTCGATAGCCTGTTGGAAAGAAATAACAAAGAATTACAACTTTTGACTCAAGCCAAGGGTGGCCCTTGCCCTCTTTATTGGCCAGAAAACATCATTGAGGGCCTCAAAAGAACCTAGGAACTTTAGGACTAAAAAAAACGTAGAAACTTGCCAAGAAGATGGAGAATCATTGTAACTTGACGTAATAGGTGGGTGGCCACCAGTATCCACCTGGATAATCCTCCCCCCTTAGGGAGAAACAATCCCCATTATGTCAAGTTCCTCCATTAGATGAATTTTTTGTGGAATTTGACTCCTAGTGAACCACTTTCCCCAATGAAGAAGTTTCCCTACTTTCACAACCTGATATAGTTGGATGTTCTGTTGGTAAGTTCCTGTCATCTTAGTGTCCATGATCTGGTAGAGTGTAGATGTCTTAATGTAGTCAATATTGATTTATAATTTCCTAAAATCTATATAATTTCCTCTATTCCTTACAATCGATCCATTTGTTCAATAATTATAATAACTATGAGCCATTATATTTCTATTAAAAGACAAAAAATTATATGGAAATCATCCCACATAAGAGAACAAAACAATTAGGAATGGGACAAGAAGGATGGGGGAAAGAAACAAGTGGGGAGAAGAAGGATGCTGGAGAAAGTGAGAAGGGAGAAGGAGATGATGATAAGAAGGGTGGTGATAAATCTAAAGGTGATGGTAAAGACAATAAGGGTGAAGAAAAAGAAAAAAGAAGTACCTATTCCAGTATATGTCATTAAGTATGTATTAACAAGGTCTTATCAATCCCACCAAAATCGAATAAGATAAAAGGGAATATTTTTGTAGTATGAATCTAGCTAGGTTTTATATGACAAAACTAAGTACTTAGTAACAACTTGAATGATGGTTAAGGCGGTAGGTGCGAGGGGTCCTTCTTAACCCCGATGGAAAATTTGTATCAAGTTTCTCATGGGGATTATGAGTGGTGAATAAAAATCAAGAACAATGGTATGCTTTACACATGGGGTTAAAGTTTATAAAATTGCTTAGGATCCAAAAAATCACAATTCTTAGCTACTCTTTCCTTGTCATTAATCATGAAATAAGGAAGCAAGTAAGGAGATCTCTATCATAAGTAGAATACAAGAGATAATTATTTGGAATCTCAATCAAATTAAAAAAGTAAATCTACTGCATATAAGAAGGCTAAAAAATTCCACAACTGATAGGATTGCTAATGAAGTAGTCTCTTTGGACAAGGGGATACTTAGGAAAAATGGCAGCTAACCAAAACATTGGTGGTTACCCTAGGACTGTATAAGCACAATAAACTACAGGATAAAACCATTAGGAACTTTACCATTGAATATGGACATCAATTTATTGAATAAAATTTGGTGGGATCCTCTCAATCACAATATGAGGCATTGATTGGAATTAATATCAAACAAGGGATCCAAAACACTTCCTCATGTTCTTGGACCTCTCTCTCACACATTATCTCTTATGGAGGCTTTCGTCTTTATAGGATTATATTGTGTATGGTTAAAGTAGGTGGGATATCTCATTATAGAGATATATGGGTCACAGGGGAATTGGAAATTGAGATTGGTATGCCTTGCACATGGGGTTAGAGTTTATAGAATTTCTTAGGATCCAAAAATTCATAATTCTTAGTGACTCTTTCCTTGTCATTAATAAAGCAATAAGGAAATCAAGGAGGGATCTATCATAAGTATAATACAAGAGAGAACTATTTGGAATCTCAATCAAATTAAAGAATTAAATCTATTGCATATAAGAAGCCTCAACAAATTCACAACTAATGGGATTGCTAATGGATCAATCTCTTTGGACAAGGAGGTATTTAGCAAAAATGGGAGCCAACCAAAAAATTGGTGGCTACCCTAGACCTTTATAAGCATAATAATCTATACGAGAAAACCCTTAGGTGCTTTGCCATTGAATATGGAATTCAATTTCTTGATGAACACTTGGTGGGATCCTCTCATTCATAATACAAGGCATTAGATGGAATTAATATCAAACAAGGGAGCAAAAACACTTCCTTGTGTTCTTGGATCCCTCTCCCACAAATTATATTTTCTATAGGTTTCCATATTTATGGAATTATATTTCTCTATGGTTCAAACAGGTGGGATATCTCATTATAGAGATATATGGGGCGTAGGGGAATTGGAAATTGTTGGTAGAACCATGCATAAAAGGAATGACTTCTTAAACGATTCTTTGTATCTTCGATTTATGTTGGAAGGTAAGAAATAAGTCTCTTCTTCAATAATTTTAATAGACTTCCATGAATTCTCTCTTGGGCCATTGGTTTGTAGTCACAATGTGGACCAAAATGTAGAGGGTTATTTCTTTTGTTTCTCTGTCGGTGGGTTAATTTATGTGATTGGAATTAATAATTATTGTGGGAGAGGAAAATTTGGGTTTTTAAATCCCTTTATGAGAGTGAACATGGCCATCCCTTCAAGATAGGGAACTACTGTAGGGGATTTTCATATGATATTGGAGAGATTAAAAGAATGATGTGTCATCTCAATTCTCAAATGGAGGGAGTGAAAGGGGAAATAGATTATATAAATCTCCATAATACTAACTAATCTAAAAAGTAGGACGATTTTTTTCTATTCGTCATATTCTCTACAGTGCACCTGACCAGATGTGTCAAAGAGGGGGGCTCTTTTTGCTATTATAAAATTCCAAGTTGGGGATTCTTTATGTAAAAGTGTTGGTCTAGCAGGGATCAAGTGTCAAATTTGAAAATATTCATGATCTTCAGGCTGGATTGAACTTCACTGGGAAAGAGGATTAAAGGAGGAAGAATAAATCCAGTGTTACAATGACCAAACAATCATGGTGAAATTATTCAGACAAGAGGCACAAATTTGACAACATAACCTTAATCTCATAATAATTAATCTAAATGTAATACATCCATGATAAAAATAAGGAAATTCGAATCCTCTAGGATTGATTCGAATCCCATGACTTGGAATGACTCCAGAGATCACTAACTACAAAAAATGCACCATTAGAGTCTCACTAGTGTAACTCTGGACAACTAAAACACCTCGCAATCAGTTAGCTGACCTAGGTAGGTGAGAAAAGGTGCATAATAACCTTAAATCATGCAAATATGGCGCTAGGATAATTGAAAGTGAACTAACGGATGCCCATCGAAGCATAACTCAACACAGATTAGGGTGAACTGATGGTGGGACTCCCATGACTCGGTGTAGGTTTCTAAATTATAGTGATTGGCCTATGGATCTCCCAAACTCATGAAAACTGGTGCATTAGGTGGTAGGTTGGACCCAAATAACTTCCCCATGGCACTAATGAAGTGGCAACATACTCCTAATCTAGGAAACTGACATTTAGACTATGGTGGTCAAGGGAGGATTAAAAATAATCCTAACAGACCCCTTAATCCAAAATTGGACAACTTGGGCCCTGGAAACTCAGACCAAAGGTCNCCCCCCCCCCCCCCCCCCAACATCCCCCTAAAAAATGAATAGTAGGGAACTTGATCAAGCTTTCACACCAAGAGAAAAATTTCTCTCGAGTAAAAGAATTTGTGAAAATTTTCTTCAGTATGCACCTCTATAGTGCAATAATGCAGTTTGATGGTCCTTGTGTGCACTAGTTCCTTATTACAGTGCATGTGAACCTATCCACCTTCTTCCAATTTGATGCTAGATAAAAGAAGAAATGTTGTTGCTTTTGCATCCAAACTTGCATCTTTAGAACCTCTATGACAGTATGGAAAAGTTCAACTTGGGATGCCATTCCTTGGGGGATTGCTTGGTCCCATACAATGGTTTTGTCAACTTGCATGTCAAGAGAGAATCATCAGTGCATCCCTTAGGTTTTTAATCCATGTAGATTTATTCTTCCAATTCACCATGTAGAAATGTACTTCTGTCTCTTCTTTCTGGAGGAAGAGAGACAAGATCCAATGTCTCATTGTTCTTTAGTGACTCATGTTTCTTATCCATGTCTACTTGTCTTGGTGAATCATGGAAAGAAACTTTGTAGAACTGTTGATTAGACCTCACCATCATGTAGCATCTCTCTGAGAGTTTATAGCACCTCTCCGAAAGAAGTGGATTTGCATGGAATAGTGCAAGGTTATCATCTTGAAACTGAGATCTGGTTCTTCTTTTGTAAGATCAATCTCCATCCATGTTCCCAGTAGCCTAAATGACTCTTTGAGCCCATTTAGGCCTAGGATTGGGAGTAGGGACTATATTTGGATTTGGATCTATTTGAACTTCATATCCAATACCAAGATCTAATTCAACTTGGTCATCTTCTTCGGATTTTAAATTTGAAACATCAATGGAAACATCATCATATGCAAATGGTTTAGGTAGAATGAATTTACCTTCCCTTTTAAATGGTTGTAGAGATAACACTGAATCTGAGTATGGCAAAAAATGTGAGAACTCGTATTTCTTGGAGGCATAGTTTGCAACACCTTTCGTTAACATCTTCCCAGTAGAGATATATGATATCTCCACTGAGTCAAGTTCAAATACAACTTGCTTTAGTGAGCCTTGCATGAGTCATATGATATACAGACAATAGATTCGCTGCTTAAGAGGGCACATATAAGTCACGTTTGAACATTCAATGTTCTAATTTTATTATACCATTCCCATTAGCTTGGATCTGAGTATCATATCCCATGTGAATACTTGGACCATCAATAATATTTAATGAAGAGAATGATTCTTTGGATGAAACCATGTGGTTGGAGGCTCCTGAATCAATGAGTAAGGCTTGATATTTTGAAAATCCATCCTTCAGTGCATGGCAACTCTCATGATCTTCAGTCTTGTCTCCAGAATCAACCTTCCTTATGCCTTCAATGACGGAAATATTATGTTTTTCAAGAATTCTTGACATCTGTACCATGGTTTTCTTCATACAACTTTTCTCTATATGGTTTCCTTTCTTACGGAAGGAGCACTTGGCCTTATCAAATATATGACATTTTTCCTTCTTAGATCATAAGGCTGCATCTCATGGATCAAACTCCTCCTTTGGTTCGAATTCAACATTATTTTTGTCCTTTCATTTCTATTTCATTTTAGCTTGTGCATTGTTGGTGTGCTTTCTATTGACCCAGGTCCAGATCCTTATTCGTCAACAAAAACCAAGATATCGGCCCGACAGAGGAGATATCCATTAGTAAAACATGCGACGCAGATGAAGTCTCACCCAAGATAACTTATTGGGAACTGGCAGAACTAGGTTTATGTAGTTATGAGGGAGATTTCCTTATCATAGCATTATCATAGCACTTCGATCGAAACTAGGAATAAACTTATGTCTTATACATTCATTCAAAAAGATAGCCTATTGATTCATTGACATATATGGAAGTAATATATAACATAAAAACAATAACATTAACTAATATTCCATACGATCATATCATTAGATGTGCAACATATATCGATAAGTTCATTCACAATATATCGACTCGACACATTCAAACTATCTCATTCTTAACATATATGCATTCGACATAAACATAAAGATTAAAGACACTCAAACACAATATTTAACGTGGAAACCCATCCTGGAAAAAACCACAAAGGTGCTCTTCATCTAGCATGAGAAATGGTTTAACACCTTTGGTCCGCGCACTCAACTTGTAGACTCTTCTTTTGCTATTCTTTACAACTTATGTATTCTTCTCTCGTTTCATGCTCTCTAGTTTTACATCTCTCTCCCCTTTCTTGTTCTTCCTCTTATTCTTAATCGTCATATATGAATATGTGATCCGCACACAACTTGGATCAATTCTTTTTATGCTTTTACACTTCTTGATTTAACCGCCGATCGAATCTCAACTGTTAGTTGGCGGGTTGTATTTCTAATTTAACCCATCCCATTACATCTAAAAATAGGCACTATCATCCAAAATTACAATCTTGCTTTATTCCCTAAAGCACACTATTAGATTAACAATATTTCCACCAAAAATAGGTTGAACTCCTCTTCTCAACTTGCTTTCTTCCCCCTCTGTCGCGGCTCTTTCCGTCATGGTATTTGTTTGTCTTGCGACCAGAATATTCATCTTTATGGGAATTATTCTAGTTATCATTCCTCGTCTTTTCCTAGGGCCAACATGTCCCCAACACTCACCTGTGGCTCGTCTCGAGCCACATTAGTCTAAAATTTCAGTCAGTGCAAAGTTGCTCTGAAAATATTAAAAGGTTTTCACGACTTGTTATGTTTCCTGTCGCACTGCCTCCTATACTATCTTCAATTCTTCCACAAGTTTGTAATTGATATGTTCTGAAGTTGTCATTCCTGTCGAAGCCAAAGCTTGTCACACCTTTTCATATACAAGTTGAATAATACATGTTACATTTTCCGCTTCTGCCTATAGATCTGCGACATATTCCGTTATTTTCTATTGTTGTGTTTGTAGTTTAACTCTTTGCTCTCGTAATTTCTTCATATCGGCTGCCTTGGCCATATTTTCTACTATGGGAATGTTTTTTAATTCATTCTTTAGTTTATTAACATATGCTTCAACAGTATGAAACTGTTATATCACTTGTTCCAGCTCTATGTTGTTGATCAAGGCTTCCCATGAATGAGAAACTTGCGTGACCGCTTTAGCACATAATACTTCTTCGTCTTCAATATTTTGCACAGCCTAAGTTGTTTCCTTCCTTCACTCTTTCAGTACCTATGTAGGTATATTGGGTTTCATTTTGGATTCCATCTCCATGACTTGCTTGTGGAGGTTCTCAATGACCTCACTTATTCTTAAAAAAATTGCTTCTGTGAACATTTCTAGGGTGATGCCTTCATCCATGAAGTTGATACAAGTCAACGTGATAGTTGCTTCCAGTCACTTCTTGTCATTTTTCTAGGTCTTTGATTTATTCTCAGTCTCCTTGACTATTTGTTTCAATGAAAAAATAGTTTTCTTTGATGTTAGGAACCCATGTCAATCCTTCTCTTTACTATGTTAGTATATTGTTGTTGGACGCATATGCTTTGTAAGTCGTCCCATAGTAATTGTTGATCCATAGTTTGTGTTATTGTTGTGAGGCGCATATGCTTTGTAAGCCACCTGTAGTATTTGTTGATCCATAGTTTACATTGGCCCATGGTTTTGACCCATAGTATTGGCGCCCATAGTTTATATTGGCCCATGGTTTTGACCCATGGTATTGGCGCCTATTTTTAGTATATAAGTGTGTGTTGAGGCCAAGGAAGGCACCGTGAAGTTATTTTGTATTGAGCTTGCTCAAAGGAGGTTGCCCCCTCGAAGTGGCCTGCGATTAATATAAAAGTGATTTTGAGTTCTGCTGCTATATCGTGTATTTTGATTACTTGTTTGCTACAGGGTCCTCACATCTGGTATCAGAGCACTTTCCTTGGCACAAGTGGGAATTTTTTTTTTTTGAGCGGCAACTTTCAGATCAATTTCTGAAACTTTTTGCACAAAATCAGAAGAAACAGATTGCATATCTGAATTCCTCTTTCAAAAATACGCAGTTTCAAAAAAAAAATCATCTCATTTGGAGTTCTAAAAGTGGAGATATCGCGGATTTAAAATCCGCAATTTTTCAGAATTTCGGTGACGGCCGCGGAAATTGCGGCGAGAAAATCTTCTGACCGAGTACCCAGATTTCTATTCCGATTTCAAGGGTAGAAGCAGAGTGGTTGTTCTAGTTCCGGAAACATGCTATAATAGCGATTCTGAGCAATATAGATCCGGTTTTTGAACATTGGGTGGAATTTCTGCCCAAATTTTTTTTTCTGTTGCAGGTTCGGATCTGGGAATAATCCCTCTCCGCTTAACTGTGGGAAGTACTTGGGCATAAGCCCTAAAACTCATTGTGAGGAGTACCACAGGGACCCCGAAGTAGCTGGCCCATTGAGAGGACCTGCCAGCGAAAAGGGCAACGACCCCTACCTGATTGACTAGTTCCCACCCGTGAGGTAAACCAAGAGCTGTCGTTTGTGGCCAAGCGGTTATTAGTTTTACCTGAGCCGTGGAGTGATGGGTACTGCCCCAATACGCAAGCCATCAGACAGCATTGGTGGCTGAGTGAATCCCTTGAACCGATAGGAAGTCGCACATACCTGGGGTCCATATCTATTTTCAGTTGCACAATTGCAGATTTCCTCTGTCCAGAACTGTTGCCGGTCAGTTCTGCGCCATTGCATACCCATCTGTTGTCGATCACTTCCACGCCGTTGCAGATCCCTTCCTGAAAAATCTCCTGCTTATGGTTGTCACCCGCACAGGAGCAAAAATCATGGAGGAAGCACTTGCAGCCATCCAAGCCAAACTCCAGGAACTGGATGAAAAATTTCTCGGTCTCCATCTTGAGCATTCAGCTATGAACACCAGACGGCAGTCCGAGTCTTCATCAACCAATGGGTTCTGATCTTCTTCCAGCAATTTTCGCGGTCCGAAGCTAGATTTTCCGCGCTTCAATGGTACTGATCCGACTGGATGGATCTATCGTGCAGAACAGTACTTCAGCCTTCATAATACTTTTGATGTCCACCAAGTTCCACTTGCCTCCTCTCATTTGGAACAGGAAGCTCTTCAATGGTATCGTTGGTACATCAAGGCTCATGAAGAGCCAAAATGGCTTGCTTTTTGCCAGCTCCTTTTGCACTGATTTGGTCTGAGTGCTTTTGATGACTTCACAGGAGCTCTCACTAAACTTCGCCAAATTGGCACTGTGAAAGAGTATCAAACTGAATTTGAGAAACTAGCTAATCACACTGAAGGATTACCTGATGACTTCTACCGGAGTTGTTTTATCAGTGGTCTAATGGATGCAATTCGCTCTGAGGTCAAAATGTTCAGTCCCAACACAATGATGGAAGCCCTGGGGTTGGCTAAGTTGGCAGAAGACAAGATGGCAGCCCAACAACGCTCCAACTCCTCTTTTGTTCCCTTCCGCAATATGGGTTCTCAACGACCTCCCATTCCGCCAGCTCCTCGCTCACCTCCAATCAAGCATTTGTCTGAAACAGAGATGCAGGCACGCAAAGAAAAAGGGCTTTGTTATAATTGTGATGAGAAATTCAGTTGGGGACATCGATGTGTTCAACAAAAGATCTATCTCTTGGATGTGGATTCTCTACTTGCCTCTGAAATTGGTGAAGAAGTTGCCGATGTAATGGATGCTCCGGTTGATA
>LPNX011021005.1:382742-398745 GCA_001517045.1 Pseudotsuga menziesii | reverse complement strand
AAGCAAGACTCCCTTCCTTTCAGGAGTTAAGCTTGAAGAAGCTGATTCTTCACCTATGGTAAACAATACACTGTATAGGCAATTGATTGGATGTTTGATGTATCTTACACATACTCGACCTGATCTTTCTTATGCAGTAAGTGTGGCTTCAAGATACATGGATCAGCCTCATGATATCCATTGGAGAGTAGCCAAAAGGATCCTTAACTTTGTTCAGGGAACAATGACTCATGGGATCTTCTACAAAGCTAAATATGATCTTGATTTGATTGGGTTTACTGACAGTGATTGGGTAGGTGACAACACAGATCGAAAGTCAACATCATGATATGTGTTCATGCTTGTTGAAGGACCAATCAGTTGGTCAAGCAAGAAACAGAGTGCCATTGCACTCTCATCTACAGAAGCAGAGTATAGAGGAGTTGTAAATGCAACAACTCAATGTTTATGGTTGCAAGGGTTACTTGGTGAGTGTGGCTTCAAATAAGAATACTCAACTACTATCTATTATGATAATCAGAGTACCATTTGAATATGCAATGATCCAGTTCAGAGACAGAGAACCAAACACATTGAGATCCATATGCACTACATCAGACAGCTTGTGCATGATGGCACCATTCACCTACTCTTCTGTTCATCTTCAGAACAAGTAGCAGATATCTTCACCAAAGTTTTTTGTGAGAAGACATTCAACAATCTCAAATCACTGATGGGGATTGCTAATCATGCTGTGAAGCATGAGTGATGACAAGATTTTCAAATTTTGTTTTACTGTCCATGTTTAAGGGAGGATTTTCCCACTGGGTTTTTGCCTCTTTCCTTGGTTAAATGGGCATGCAGTATGTAAAGGGTGACTAAGCCTTGTTGCTAGGCCCTATAATTTTCTGATATTTTACTCATAATTCAGGCTTAATGGGGGGTGTTAGAATAATCAACCCATAGTTAGCTACCTTAGACATTAATTAATCCAATTTTTGTCTTATTTGCCTAGTTTCCATATTCCACCTTGTGCAAGTTGTCCTCCACACATCCAAAGTGGTCAAACTTGCTAAATTTGAGTCATGGAGTGCTTGGGAAACCACTTGGAATCAAATCTACTTTATTCCTGGCCTTCCTAGCGCAAGTTTACTTTTTCTGCTTTATTGCCTGCTTTTTCTGAGTTTTAAGGCAATTGGGAAAGTTTGACTAGGTGAAGTTAACTTGTTTTTTGTCCTCATCATCCTCCACTCTTTTCTCCTAAGAAAAACATGTATGAGTTGTCCTTCCATCATCTATTAGATTGCCTAATTGATTTTGCCAATTCGTGAGCTCCTAGACAGATTTGGAAATTGTTTTATGCACCTATGGGGGATTTGCTTAGATTTAGTAAACCTGCTTTTGACCAAATTCGAATGGCATCCTTATGCATTCGAATCTCTCATGTAATTATTTATTGTGGAAGCCTATGAATTCACAGGGTTGGCTATTGTACACTTATTCAATACAGATTAGTGTTTTGCTCCATATTCAGTCTCCTTTGTGTGTAATTTGCATGTGTAATTGGCAATTTTTGTGAGTGTAATTGTTCTAACACCTGGGTTCAATTTCCACACTTCTCAGATTTTTCTGAGTGTTTTCTATTATCCCCCAAATATGGATCTATTGGGGTTGCACTAGATTCATCTTGACTATTGTAGGGACAAATCCTTGGGCTTTCTACTAGTGGATCACCTCCTTGGTTTCCATTATGCTTCTCCGATGGGTCATCCTTTTGTGGCTCTTCTTCTCTAGAGATTTGATCCTCTGCGATAGGTATTCTCCATTATTCAGGACAATCTTGAATAATCACATTAATTTATTCAATGATTAGCTGAAGTATCCAACCACAGGTTCTACGACTCTTGTCCCATCTGCAAAAATATCTGGTGCGCCCCGACTGAAAAATATGATGATGTTACAAAACATTTTAACGATTTCCTCTGTTATTATTCCATGTTTCTTAACAAAATTTCCAATTTATTCTACTTGTAGATAAAACTCAATATTATTATCTCTCCGTTGCTGCAAATTCTCCTTGTCGAACCAAAGATTCTGATATATGTCTTCTCGGTGTGACACTAGAACATCTACCCCTTGGTAGTCTGGTGATTCTTCCCATGCAACAAAGGGAATCAAAATCAAAAGCTAGGAATAGTTAAAGGGGTTACATTTCTCCTGTGCATCTGCAGTATATTCCAATAACTCATTCAACAAATATGTCTCCCAGTTCATATGGACACCATCTATGCATTGCTCTGCTGAAACGATTGTGCCTGTTGTACACTGGTTCGATCGCATATTTTGTAGCAGCTTGCTAGATAAGCCTTTGGCTATGAACCGAACGACAATATCCTTGATGGAGGTGATAGAAAAGCCTATCTTATCCTTCTACATGTTGTACTTTTCATTCATTCTATTAACCAAAGTTGTATCATGGTCCTTCCAAGTGAAGAAGGGTGTTGGGTCAACTCCTGGAAAGGGAATTCTTGTAATGGATTCTATGAACTCAATGCCCACTGAAATTTCCTTGTCGAGTCATAGGCACCCTCTGTGAAAACACACCAACAACTGCTTCACACATGCATTAAATTATACTGTGCGACAAAAATGTGACATGTGCATCAGTGACAACAATACAGATTTATCCAATGAGTCTCACCCACTCCATCAGAACAATGTGAATGGGTCCATCCTTAGTTTCTCTGACATCAGTCATATATCTTTTCATCTCAAATTATGATAATTTGCAAATACCATGGTCGATGAATTCCAATTTCTTCTAGTTGGGTATAATGTTCGTCATCACCCGAACTCCTTTTGGTATAACCGGTGATACCAATTGATACTTCACATTATTTCCCACACTAACCTTTGGTGTTTTGGATGGCCTCAATGGAACATAGTTAGGAAACACGAATGTCGATCCCGTTGCTTCATCGTTAGGTGGAGGTGTTGTTCCCTTCCGACAACCAGATCCACGACTAGATCGTTTCCTTCTTGATGTGTCAGGAGCATCTGGTCGTAAAAACATTTCTGGGATCATTGGTGACTATGAAACAAATTCTGTATGTTCTTCCATGATGGGCGTGGGTGATGGAATCTCAACACCTGATTCTTGAATGGTGCTTGTGCTTGAGACGTAAATGACCATGCTCTGTAAATAATGTCACAAATGTTAAATATTAATAGTAAGCTAGGTTAATTTTATGTAACTAAACTAAGAGGTGACTTGAAAAGTCACCTCTCTTCCCCACTTAAGGGTATAAATTACCCGGGGAAATTATTATTGTAATCATCTTCCTCATATTTATTATATATACATTTTTAGATTACAATTTTCTCCCCTCCATCTACATTTCTGCCCTTTCATTGGTATCAGATCCTCTCAGCTCTCGACACTAGCCCACCACCACTCACAACTCCCACCTCCACTGCACCCACCACCTCTTTACCTTCCCCATGCTTATGCTACACTCCACACCACTGCCATGCCACGCCACCTCCATCACCTCACTACTCCACCCGCGCCCCTCCCTCATGCCACCATTCTGCTCTACCCACATGCTCCGCAGCCCATCGCTCCACACCCCCGTAGCCACATCCTCTCCCATCCTCTGTTTCGCCTCTCCCCATCTGCTCCCTTCATCATCGCCATGTGTTCAACCTCCTCGACGCCGCATCTCCATCCTCCTCCACCACTCCCCACCGCTCTCCATCCTCGGCTGCTCCATTCCCCTCTCCCTCCCTGCTCCCTACTCCATTCTCCCATTGCCCCTCTTCGCCTGCTCCTCTCCTCCCGTCGCTCCATCCTCCATTCCCTCTCGTCGCTCTCCATTCGTGCTTCCATCTCCAGCCACTCCCTACCTTCCTCTGCCCACCTACCTCTGCTCCATTTATCCCCCGCCTCATTCCCTTCCCTCTTCCACCTCCGCGCGCCAAACACCCATCATTGTTTTTCATCGCCTGTCCAAAATACTACCTCATCCACATTCATTCTCCATCGCTCAATGCTACCTCCATGTGAAGGCTGGTTAAACCCTTTTGTTAATAATAAAAAATTTAATATTAATAATATTTATTAATGTTATTATTAATTAAAAAAACTATATTATAATAATCATTGTTATTATAATTACTAAAAAAAACTATATAATAATAAAAATAATAATAATTATTATAATTATTTAAAAAAAAATCATGGCGAGCTGGCATTGTACATTGAATAAAAATAAATCCACATTCGGCGTCGAGAAAATTCCAGCAATCACCAGATCAATGGACACTCGGTTCCATCAAATCAATGAGAAGATTAACAAAAAATATTAGGAACTCTAGGCAAAGATCAAACAAACCAGTGACAATTTGACATCGACTTGGACACAAATCACATCACGAATGGAGAATACCTTCCTCACTCTGCAAGAAGACCAAAAGAAAAATCAGGCAGTTTTAACCGCATATTGGACAGATTACAAATATCAAAAGTCCCGCATCCAAATTCACCCAGAACACCGGAGCAGCCATATCATTTATTCAACATGTCGTCCTCAACCTCATATACACAAGAATGCCAAATACGGGTGAAAGTCGAGTTACCCAAATACGACGGGGACGAACGAAAATGCATAGCATGGATTAACAAAGCAGAGGAATACCTAGGCATCCACAACATCCATTACGAAGGCGAGAAAATTAAATATGCCTCCATGCATCTAGAAGGAAATGCTTACAATTGGTACTTATGGTGGAAGAATACTACAAGAATATGTTCTCACAATTGGGATAGCTTCAGGAACGACCTCATCAAAATATTCCAGGGCGTTGAAGAAAAAGATTTTTTTTCCAAAATCACAAGATTACAACAAAAAAACAGCGTCAATGAGTACACCTATGAGTGGGAAGCGTTGTCAACTTGAGTGCCAAAGTTAACTGACGACCAACGACTATAGACCTACATACACGGTCTGAAACAACACATCCGTGATGAAATAGAGTTACATAACATCTCTACCATGGATGAAGCACGACGCAAAGCCAGGATTATTGAAAGCAAATTCAAGAAGTATGTTCATACACATTTCGACAAAGACGACTCCAAAATGAAGCCTTTCCAATCAACACACACAGGAAATCCAAGATATACACCGCCCCAACTCAGGGAAGGAACGAAGCCCAGTTTAGAAGCCCAGAGAATAAAGGAAGAAAAATGTAAGTTTTGTGGAGACAAATGGGATCCTAAGCACAGATGCTTACAAAAGAAATTGTATGCATGTGAAGTAGAAGAAGAAGAGTTGGGAGCTGAGGAACCAATTGAAAATGATGCGGACAGTCAACCAGACGACCAAACAAATCTCATTAGCTGCTATTACCAGAATCTCCCAACCGCAAACATTGAAGATTAAAGGACATATAAAAAATAATAACGTCACAGCCCTCATCGACTCTGGAAGCACCCATAACTTCGTTAATGTCAACCTTGCTAAAATATTTAACCTATTTATTCGTCCAGTACCTAACATGAAGGTTATTTTAGCAGATGGAAAGAAGATTGACAATGTGGGAAAATGTCACAAGGTCAAGTTACAAATGCAAGAGTATAATTTAGAATCAGACTTCTTTGCGGTACCACTGGGAGGAGTCGACGCAGTATTGGGAATACAATGGTTACAAACCTTGGGTACATACTCTGTAAGCCACCAAGAGCATTTTATTGAATTCTAGTCATTCAGGAAGACATACAAATTATACGGGTTCCAACCACCTCCGACACAGTTAGCTACAACACATCAGAAGGAAAAACTACTTCGAAAAGGTGCACCCGCATACATACTTCAATGCCAAGAAATAGAGCTTTTAACGTGTGAAGGAGACATGGATAAACAACCAGAGATAAAAGAGTTGATTCAGAAACATCACAAGGTGTTTCAAGAACTACCCATGGAGCTTCCACCACATAGAAATATCAAACACATAATCGAAATAGAACCAAGGACAAAACCTGCAAGTAGCAAACCATACAGATACCTGCATCATCATAAAAAAAAAATCGAGAGGTTAACTCAGGATCTTCTAAAATGTGGCATCATTTCAAAAAGCAGAAGCCCATATGTGGCTCCAATGGTGCTAGTACGAAAGAAGGATGGGTCGTTCAGACTGTGCATAGATTACAGGGGACTGAGCAAAATAACTATCAAAAATAAATTTCCGATCCCATTCATCGATGAGTTGCTGGATGAACTTCATGGGGCCAAGTGATTCTGAAAGTTGGATCTTCGATCTGGTTATTACCAAATCAAAGTTAGAGTGGAATACATAGCTAAAATTTCTTTTTGAACTCATGAAAGCCATTATGAGTTCAAAGTAATTACCTTCGATTTGACTAACGCTCCAACTACGTTTCAAGTTGCAATGAACGAATTATTCCAACCATTTTTAAGGAAATTCGTACTAGTGTTTTTTGATGACATCCTCATATACAGCAGAACATGGAAGGAGCATTTGGGACACTTAAGTCAAGTACTTACCATTTTGGAAGAAAACAAATTCTACGCCAAGAATTCTAAGTGCACCTTTGGAAAAGAAGAAGTGGACTACCTAGGTCACAAAATATCAAAGGAAGGAGTCCAAGTCTATCCAAGTAAAATCAAGGAAATCATGGAATGCTCCAAACCCAATAGAATATTGAAACTAAGGGTATTTCTAGGCCTAACAGGATACTATCGAATATTTGTAAAGAATTACGCCCATGAAACCGCCCCTCTCACAAATTTATTGAAGAAAAATTCCTTCCAATGGAATAGTGAAGCATTAAAATGTTTTGAAACATTAAAATGATGTCTTCAACACTGATATTAGCCACACCAGACTTCACAAAACCTTTTGTAGTCGAGTGCGACGCATCAAATTTCGGATTAGGAACAGTTTTGATGCAAGAAGGGCACCCAATAGCATTCAAAAGTAGGAAGCTCAACAAAAGAGAAAGTTTGAAATCCACTTATGATAAGGAGATGTTTTCCATTATACATGCCTTAACAAAATGGCGACAATACCTTCTAGGGAGCAAAATACTGATAAGAATAGATGATAACAATCTTCAATACGTCCAACGAAAAACATTGTCAACAGAACAACATAAGTGGATAGAAAAAATCGCTACCATTGATTTGGAAATATTACATAAAAGAGGGAAAGACAATTTAGTCGCTGATGCTCTATCGAGAAAGGATAAAGTCCAGATGTATGCAATTTCAATTGTTATTCCATAATGGTTGGATGAAATACGATGAGAATATGCTAAAGACCCAAACACATGCGCCTTAATCGAAGATCTGAATAGAGGTTCCAAATTCAAGTGGTGAAGTGACATCTTGTGGTGCAAGGGAAGGATCTATTTAAATCCAACATCAAGGTTTAAAACTAAGGCGATGATAGAATCTCATGATTCACCTGTCGCTGGACATGTAGGTTTTTTTAAAACATATTACAATGCCATACAATCATTCTACTAGAAAGGAATGCATAAAGACATTAAAAAATATGTAGCCGAGTGCGATACATGTCAAAGGGATAAAAGCGAAAATGTCATGACTCCAGGGCCACTCCACCCATTGCATATTCCAAAGCAAAAGTGGGAGGAAATTTATATGGATTTTATTGAAGGGTTACCCTTATCAGATGGTAAAGATAAAATGCTCGTGGTAGTAGACCGACTAATGAAATATGCACATTTCATGGGCATAAAGAAAAATTACTACACTAAGCAAATCGCTGAAGTGTTTTGTAAAAATATTTACAAATTACATGGTTTTCCAAAAAATATAGTGAGCGACAGGGACACCAAATTCACAAGCAATTTTTGGAAGGAATTCTGCAAGCAAACAGGGATCTCTCTTAATATGAGTTCATCATATCACCCACAAAACGATGGGCAAACCGAAGTGGTCAACAAGTGTCTAGAAACGTATCTCCATAGTTTCGTCACAGACAAATAGAACAAATGGTTACAATGGTTACATCTCGCAAAATGGTGGTATAACGCTACGTATCACACATCGACGAAGATGACTCCATTTCAAGAATTATATAGTTATGAACCACCCAAATGGAAGGAAGTCATTCAAGGAAGCAAAAAAATGCCCGTTGTAAAAGATCAACTGGAAGAAAACCAACGAATCATGCAAACACTCAAGGATAATTTAACTATGGCACAAAATTGTATTAAACAACAAGCAGACTAGCATAGAACCGAGAGAGAGCTTGAATTAGCAGATTGGGTATTCGTAATACTTCAACCATACAAACAGTTATCGCTAAAATAACAAGGACAGAACAAATTAGCACCTAAATTCTATGGTCCATACCAAATTATACAGAAGATTAGCAATGTAGCATACAAGATAAGGCTACCAAAGACAAGTCGAATTCACAACGTCTTCCATGTATCAAATCTAAAAAAAATGTTGGGACAACATCAATCAGTTCAAACAACACTTCTCGCTCTAGACGAAGAAGGGAAACTAATCTTAGAACCATAATCTATCATCAACATCAGAAAATGGAGATTACACACTAAAATGATCAAGGAATACCTCATTAAATGGAAGAATTTCCCAAAAGAAGACGCGTCATGGGAAACAGAGAAATTCGTTCAGCAACATCCGTCTTTGCCCTGCTTTGAGGACAAAGCAATTTAAAAGGAGAAGGCAATGTCACAAATGTTAAATTTTAATAGTAATCTAGGTTAATTTTATGTAATTAAAGCAAGAGGTAACTTGAAAAGTCACCTCTCTTCCCCACTTAAGGGTATAAATTACCCGGGTAAATTATTATTTTAATCATCTTCCTCATATTTATTACATATACATTTTTACATTACAGTTTTTCCCCCTCCATCTACATTTCTGCCCTTTCATGATACCAATCAATACTTCACATTATGTCCCACACTAACCTTTGGTGTTTTTGATGGCCTCGATGGAACATAGTCAGACAACATGGATGTTGATCCTGTTGCTTCATCACTAGGTGGAGGTGTTGTTCCCTTCCTATTACCAGATCCACGGCCAGATCATTTCCTTCTTGATGTGTCAAGAGCGTCCGGTCGTAAAACAATTTTTGGGATCATTGGTGACTATGAAACAAATTATGTATGTTCTTCCATGATGGGTGTGGGTGATGGAATCTCAACGCATGATTCTTGAATGGTGCTTGTGCTCGAGACGAAAATGACCATGCTCTGTAAAAATTCACTTTGGTTCAAACAGTTACAGAGAAACAGTTCAATGTAGAAGTTTCAATCAGTTGGATGCAATACAATGACCCATATTTGGCATGGATATGACCCATATTGTTTACACATTTGATGAGTCATTCACTCACATGATCTTGCAATAAATGGAAAGGTGGTGGAAAATTTTGTCACGTGGGGAAATCTTTCTAATAATTTCAAAGAAACCTCCAACCAAACTGTCACTTTGACAGTTAGTTCATTGATAGTTATTGTGCATTAATGGCAGATTGTAATGTCCCCATTCAAATAATTGCATAGCAGGACAATTCCATCAATCCTACTAGTTCCCTAAGTTGGATGGATACATTTGGAATTTTAACAAGGGAGCTAATAAATGATGTTCATACATTAGAATGGAATAAATATTTAATAACGGAGCTAATTAAATAAATACAAGATAAAATTGAAGTGGCAATGGAGCATGGAGACACATGGAGATTATGGGGCCCACACAAGCTAGAATTTTCGTGCCACATGGAATCCTCCTCTTGCGATTTCAAATCCATGGGAATCCTAATGTTCTTGGATGAGTTAGAAGGATAATAAACTTTTCCATATGCATCATAGGTCGAATTTGGAGGGAAATGTAACTTACATGGGAGAGGAAGAGTCAAATGGGAGCCTCTTGGACACTTGGGCTAGATTCCCTAACATCTATGACATGTATGACACCAATGATGAATATGCTATGAAATTTATGACATATTACAGACCTCAAGGATGACATCTGACCATTATGACATGTCAAGCCTAAATATAGCATACAAGAATGCGCTCATGTGAGTTGGGGAAGCTCAATGTGGCCCTACTCGAATTGTGGGAAGATGGAAGGCTAGGGAAGGGAGGACACATGGCAAATTTTGAGCACACACCCTAATTCGATTTGGATTGAGTTTATGGATGGATTGGTAACCTTAGAAGGATAAGGATGTTTATAAAATACATGGATCAACCAAGAGAAAGGATTTTGATCATTTGAGAAATTTGCATTTGTGAAGAGAGAGAGCTAATGGATGACTAGTTTCTTGCCTTAGCCAATTTCGAGAGTAAAAGATTACCATCCAAGTTGATGTTTGGAAAGGCCATTTAGGTATTTGATGGAGCTTTAATGGATTTTTTATTTTCAGGTGTAATCTATAGGGAATCTCTTGGTTTATTCTGGCGAATCACATTCTCTCAACCATTTCTAGTATTTATTGCATATTCTTTCTCATGGAGGGATTGCGCTTTGGGTGAGCTATTGTACTCTTTGGGAGAGCTTATCATGGTAAATTTATTATTGTAATAAGATTAATATACTATTTTATTCATTTTTAGAAAGTCTTAGGTCAAAATACTAAATGGTTGTATGTAAAAGTGATTATTAATGAGCAAACAATGACCATTTCCCCACTATATTGATGTATGCCATTGTAATGCCGATGATTTCGAATGAAACAATGTTCCTATAATATATTTATGATGAATGGAATTCCATTTAGTATTTAAAGTTTCATATCCAACACTTAAGTATTTGAAGTCATCTTACTAATTTTATTTGCATTTGGAGAAGATTTGGTGCCATTTCCCCAAGGGTCGAACTGGTGATTTTGTAGCTGTTTGGGAGAGGGTTATAACAACCTTTATAAACTAATAATGATGCACATGAAAAATTAATAATTTCACTTAAAAATCATATTCCTATGTTCATAAATTCGAGTGGTTTTGGGAGCATTTGGAAATCCATTTTCTGCATTTACCCTGGCGGAATTGGAACCCCAATTTGCTAGTGAAAACTCCTACCTTGGCCAGGATATTAAACAAGTTTGCAAAAGTATTTGGATCATTATAAATCATCCTTGAACATCATATTCAAGTATTAATATCATTCATATACCTTCTCATAATATTTGGGATCATTTGCGTCAATTTGGAGACCTAGACATCAAAACTAGTCAAAGGTCGAAATAGGGAAAAAGTGAAAAATTGGTCATTTTAATAAAATTTCTTAAAAAGGGAAATTACACAGATGTGACCAAAATGAATGCCGCCTAAATCTCTCGTTACTTCACATTAGCTTTCATCCAACTGTCATCTACGACCAAAATCCATAATGCAACAACAATTCTTCTTATGCGACATACATACAGTTCGTGACAAAATTCTTCTTTTGCGACATATGTATAGTCTACGACACAATTCTTCTTTTGCAATAGATGTATATTCGGTGACACAATTCTTGTTTTGAGATAGACGTATAGTTTGCGACACAATTATTCTTTTGCGATAGACATATAGTCTGTGACACAATTTCACATTTTGGCAAAAAAAATTACAAACGTTGCAACAAAACACTCATAATCTTCTGACAAAAACACTCATAAATTTTGCAACAAAACACTCATAAACTTTGCGACAACAACACTCATAAAATTTCTTTTTGTCTCTTCTCTTTTTGTACTATTAATCGACTGAAGTACGACTATCGTGATAAGGATTTAGCCGACTTCCATTCATTAATCCTTTGAAAGGTGTACCATCTAATTTCTGCAATTCCACTACTCACCCTTTAATGATAAGAATGACAATATATGGTCCCAACCAATGTGTCTGAATCTTGCCAAGAAGTTGTTACAACAATAAAGTAGTAATAATTAGGTAACTATTCCTAATAGTAATTAATAAAATTAAAATATAGTTTATGAAGAGAAGTGTCTCTTCAATATGTGATGGCCAAGCCATATTTAAGAAAACCATATCCATTGTAACTCATCATCTATTAATTATTATACATTTATACATTATTATTTGAAGATGGAACATCTTCCTCCTTAGACCTGTATACAGGTTAACTTAACCCAGATACGGGCTGGCATATTATACTAGATACGGTTGTAACATTGGTATCAGAGCTATACGACCCTTGGCCGTTATTTACACTTTGTGTAAATTTAGTTTTTAGGGTTTCCCTAAAATATATGACATTGTCCAAAAAATAAAAGAAAAAAAATGTAAAAAAAACGAAAAAAAGGTAAAGAAAGAAAAAAGTTGAAAAGAAAAGGTAAAAGAAAAAAAAAATTAAAAAAACAAAAGAAAGTAAAAAAAGAAAAGATAAAGTAAAACCAACACACATTAGAGGAAATTTGGGGTCTAAAATGGGCCTTATAAGAAAACACCCCAACAATAATTTCTTGTGAGTTGGAATTCAAGAACCAATAGAATTCCAATAAAATTAGTCAACCATAATGGTTGAATTGACATATTTGTCATAAAAAACTACTTTTTTTGTTTGTATTTTCGAAATATCTCGCTGTGTTTTTAGTCAAATTTCGATTGGGAGAGCTTGTTGGATGCGAAATTCGATTCTGCATCCAACGAGTACCACACTGCATACTTTTGACGGACCCCGCTTCCCCAAAAACAAGAAATACCTGAAAAAACGTGATGATGATGTCATCATCACATTTTTTCAGGTATTTCTTGTTTTTGGGGAAGCGGGGTCCGTCAAAAGTATGCAGTGTGGGTACTCGTTGGATGCAGAATTGAATTTCGCATCCAACAATCTCCCCCGATCGAAATTTGAGTAAAAACATAGGGAGATATGTGGAAAATACGAACACAAAAAGTACTTTTTTCTTTCTTTTTCCTCCAAAATTAATAAATATTATTTTATTATTTTAACTATTGTTTTATTATTTTAACCATTATTTTATTATTTTCCTTAGGAGGCCCATTTTAGACCTCAAATTCCTCTAATGTGGTTTTGCTTTCCAACTTCATCCCAGCTGCATCTCCCCTCATTCCACGTAGCCCTACAAACAAACAAAAATATTAATAAAATAAATAATTATAATAATATTAATATTATCATATAATATTTTAAAACTTATTAATCCACCTTTTAATAAAATATTCAAATATATTATTTTATATTTATTATTTTATTTCAACACATTAAATAATTATAATAATTGTTATTAATTCATCAATTATTTCAAAGACATTAGTTGTCTTTTATTCCTCCATAAGTCAAAATAAATTCCAAATACACACATTCACATAAAAGGACCCAAGCTATGACGAAATTAAAAGACAAACTTGAGAAATTGGAGAAGGACATCAAGGCCCTCGTTTCCAACCAAGAAAAATTCAGAGAAGAAACGAAAAATAACAAGGCACTTAAGAAATAAATCAAAGAAGATGTTGTTATAGCACTAGGAAGAAAACTTGATGACAAAGTAGACATCGTGCACAAGAAACAAAAAGAGTTAGATGACAAGATGTGTGCGATGACACAGAACATAAGCACCATGGCACAAAACTTGAGCGTCATGACACAAAACCAAAATACCATAATGGAAATGTTACAAAAACTAAGGTCTAATACAAACCATATTAGTAACTCAGATATGTTGGACCACTATGTCAACAAAAATGAGAGTAACAAAATTGATCAAGACAATAAACAAGACAAGGAGACTAAATATCGTAGGGATGACCAAAATACCAATAATATATTTGATAAAAATGAGCTCGACCAAGATCATAATGAGAGTTAAGCCAATATCATTAACAATAAGGATGATCCATACAATGACAAAAGATGGATCCTACAATATGCAAAAAAATCCAAGTCAAAGGAATCATATATCGTACATTCATCTTCTACCACCCTGGAGAAACCTAAATGTAACACTATCAGGTGAATTCGAGTGTGAGAAGCCTCATGAAACACCACTTCTCGAGATACATCATAAGGATAATAAAATGAAAACATTACGTGATGACATCCTAAGTATCATAGGACAAGCGACTTCTAAAACAAGGCTTGATATGGTTAATCGCAAAAATATTCCTCGTATTCATGTACAAGGAAAATGGGATAACAATAATAAACATAATGGAGTACAAATTCAAGTTACAAATGAAAGGGAGATGACAAACTATTGCGTAAATACCAAGCAAATACCTAATTCCAGTTCTAAAAAAGACATAAAGAAAGTAATGACATTGTTTCAACCCAAAATGAGAATGAAAAGATGACAACAATAATCTAAGTTTTGAGGAAAAATCTTTCCTAAGGGGAAGGCAATGTCACAACAATAAAATAGTAATAAATAGGTAACTATTCCTAATAGTAATTAATAATATTAAAGTATAGTTTATAAAGAGAAGTGTCTCTTCAATATGTGATGACCAAGCCATATTTAAGGCAACCATATCCATTGTAATTCATCATCCATTAATTATTATACATTTATACATTATTATTTGAAGATAGAACATTTTCCTCCTTAGACCTAGATACAGGATAGCTTAAACTAGATACGGGCTGGCATATTATACCAGATACAATTGTAGCATAAGCTTAAAAAAATTACTGTCATAGAGGAGAACAAGATCTCCAATATGAAACTGCTTATACTATATATGTCGGTCGTGCCAAGCTTTATGTCGTTCCTTCTCGACATTCTGACGATAGCATGTGAAAAATCTATATTCTTATAATTGTATAAGCTGCAACAATCTTTATTTGATAGCACCAACATCAGTTATTTTAGTAATCGCAACTATCCTTAGACTGGGTACAATGTATTCCATTGGCATGAAAGCCTCTTGTCCATAAACCAATTGAAACGGAGTTTGGCCTGTAAGATTTTAGAGGTGGTGCAATAGGCCTATAATACTGCTGGTATTTTATGATCCCAATCATATCTTTGAACATTATAGATATTTTCCAATTGGATCTCTAGAATCTTATCGAATGCCTCGAAATCACCATTTGATTGTGGGTGGTACGGTGTTGTCTGTCAGTGCTGAATTTGAAATCCTTCAGTTAATTTGTCAATCAGCTGATTGACAAAATGTGTGCTTTGATCACTTATCAAAATACTCGGACATCCAAATCGGGTTACTGCATGGTCGAACAAAAATATTGTAGTAGTCACGACAGTGCAATCCTTTACTGGCGCTGCTTCAACCCATCTGGTCAAGTAGTCGATTGCATTGATTATGTAATGTGCACCCGTTGTCTTTCCTAGCGGATTAATAGGACCGAAAAAATCAACATCCCATTTTTTAAATGCTTGTAAAGTCACTTGTGGTACTAGCAGCATCGCATCTCATCACGAGGGTTTTCCAGTTCTTTGGCAGATATCACAGCTGCGACAATAATCTATGGTGTGTGCATGCAACATTAGAGGAAATTTGGGGTCTAAAATGGGCCTCCTAAGGAAAAAAAAAAAAAAGCTACATCACACTACAAATATGCCATGTCAGATTAAATCTAATGAAAATCTAATGAAAGTCAACCTAAATCGTCTCATTAATGGTAGTTGACAACTATATTGAGTTAATGTAGAGTTAAGAGATATTGATTAAAAATATTAATGAAATATTTAGATTCTTGTGCAGACATAATAAATGATAGGAAACTTTTGAATTTTATATTATTATTTTTTTAAATGAATAGACCACTACTTTTTATATATTTAATAAATGTAAAACTTAAATATATTCATTTATAATGAAAAATATAATTATAATAGTATTAAAAAAATCACTATTATTTTTTAATATAAATTTTATATTAATTCATATAAAAAATAATACATCACATAAAATAAAAAACAATAAACTACGTATATTCATATTATTTTTTATATTAATATTAAAAAAAATTGTGGTTTAATGAGTAGGTAGGTAAGAGAGACA